>JACXVL010000190.1:0-114234 GCA_014898675.1 Athelia sp. TMB
TCCTTCGGAGGTCTCTCTGCGGAGTCCCTCCTAGACTTATCCGATCGCACCCCGGAACGAGTCGCCCTTCCTGTCCACATTGAGGACGTCCCGGAGGCCGCTCAAGATCATCTACAGCGCACACGTATGACAGGGATGAGTGTGCTTAAGTTGATGGAATATACCGGTGGCTGCTTAGAGATAATTGAGGCGCGCATGTTTTCTCTCTGCTAGGTATTTTCCTGCTTTCCATGTGGGCCGCCGTAAGGACTGTCAACTTCATTCTGTTGCGCTGCGAAGTTGGTCATACAGTAGGACACCAATGCGCAGAGTGTCGGTCATTGGCAACGCAAGGATATAGTAAAACGTGCTAAGGGGGTTCCAGGAAGTGTGACGCAGAGGGGAGGAATATTCATCGCGAGGGAATCCTGGAGGTATCGCTACAGCAAACGTAGAGGCCAGGAGGCATCCGTAGGATTGATCGAGGCGCCGGCTGTATTAAGCTTAAAAGAGGCATCTAAGATGAGGGCCTCGAAGGCTCGTTCCTAGTAACATAGAAACAGGGCCTTCGAGGCCGTGGGAACATCTTCAAGCAGGTGCCATGGGTGAAAACAAATACTCTCTAATGGCAGGTTTAATTTTTTTCTTCAAGTGCGTTCTCGCCGGCCCTAAACTTGTTCCCAGCTGGCATTTGCTTTCGAGTCCGTTCCTCTCTTTCCTCCATCGTCTCTTCCCTCCCTCCCTGCTGGCAACACTCTTCGCCTTCTTTCAATTCATGCTACTATATCGTCTTGTTGGCAACACCCTCAATGCTTTCCAAGGCTCTGTCCTGCTCACACCATCCTTGCTTTCCAGATTGCTCCTTCTCTAGCGGCGCCTTCGTTTGGCCAGCTTGTATCGATCATTCCCTACGCGGTCGGCACTACATTCAATGTAAGTATGGTATGGCTTTGAAACATGATTTACTAACTATTGTACTGAACAGAATGCAATGCAGAGTCGCATGTAGCAAACTTGAATGACAGTGAGTCCTCATAGTATCTTCATAGCACTACACTAACTATATGCAACAGTACATTTATCTGGATATCTACGAATGGAGAAGCTGCATTGTCAAGGTGAGTTTATTGGGTCTACACATGAGGATGGCACATTGCCTGCGTCACACTCGATAGTATTGGGATAGTATGCAGGCGGGGCATACGCGGTATATTGCATTGTGCAAGGCGGATATTTGTATATTTCAGTCCAAGTAGCCATATGTAGCCACCATTGTAGCGCTTTTCGATAACATGATAATATGACTATATTTCCTACTACATGCCGCGCGCTCTGCTATGGATTGTCTATCTATATAACATGCCTAATAAATGGCACTAACCCGCTCGGATGTGCTCGAACGTACCACTACCTCGCTCGAACGTATCACTATCTCCCTCGAAGCCGCACCATATTTTATTGCGCGTATTGCGACAGCGGACCGCTAGAAAAGATGCCATCAAACCGTCGCACCTCGCTCAAACCGCGCACGATTTCGTTCGCTCCGGCACGAAATATTCTCCCTAGGGTTGCGAGAGAGTGCGGCAGCGGGCCGCTCTATTTCGCTCGCTGGCGTACGTTTTCGCACGAATCGATTCTCACTGGGCTTGAACCTCTTGTGCGACGGATTCCCACCCAAGCCTCACCAAAGAACCCTCTATATCGCTACTTTGGGCCTAATTTTGAACCTATTCGAAGTTCGTCCCCAGTCACAGCTCCATATGAACGTCTGAATCCTTCGGTCACACGAAATCGGCCTGAACCTAAAGTCGCATTAGTACAGTAGTACCAGTGGTCATAGTATATTATATGTAGCGATTTATAAGGCCTCACGCTGTTGGGGTATAGAGTCTCGCCACGAGCATAACACGGACAAATAGTCATCGATCATCGTATATCCAATCTGTATTAGTTCCGCGTAATCTTCACTGGTTGTTCTTCTATTCCACGTCCTTAGTAGGCTTCAACGCACGCAACATGATTTCGGTAGACGAGTGACGCTCCTCGTCAAGAGCGAGTCGGTCTTTTCGATTCCTTCGCTATAGCATCCGCCCCTACCCGCTGGGCGCACTCGTGACTGGGACGCGCGAGGTTTCACAGGCGCAGCATGATTTCGGTGACGGGGGTGGCCAACAAGTTGCAAAAGTGGCGCCGCTCATTACATGACATTGCCAAAAGCGCGCTGGGCTGGTCCCAAATTCTTGCAATCAATCAGTTACACAGTGCAAACAGTGTATTATTCGACATAAAAGATGAGTAAGTACTTGATACTCATTCCTGCTATCATCACAAGGCGAGTGCTAACAGTCCATATTCGATCCAATTGTTTCCTGGCCTACACATCTTGGTCTCTCACGGTACGGGCTGCGAGGATAAATCGACTCATCGTTATAGATGTGTACAATCGACGACCTCGCCTGGAGTCAAGATAGGAATGGTTGGCTGCATATCCTCTCTCTTCACTCGTTTTGCAGAGCGGACGGAGATCGGTTGCGACTCGAGCTTGCGCTTGATATCGGCTCGTTCTTCCTAAAGCACCTTCCTATCAGCTCATTTTGTGTGGCTCGAGACCATATTTCACTCACGTCTAAAGCCTTGAGCCTCGCGAGATATTCTAACCTGGTTCTTGCGTCGCGCACTGTGTCCTATCATTCAATGCCAAACAATTAGATCACCTGACGACAATGCATGATGCGGGTCACATACTTCAGCCTCTATCTTCACCGCTTTAACCTCGCGCATCGCCTGTTCAAGATCTAGTAGGGCTTCGAATGATCCGGACTCGTCCTTATTGGCTTCGTCACTGGGCAGAGGGTGGTTTCCCGGGGTGACTTGCTCTTTCTCGGGTGTCGTCGGCACATTTGGTGGATTTTGGGCTGACCCAGGCACGATTGAAGCAGAGGATGGATTCAAGCCGTCATTTATTGCTTCAGGCGGGATTGGCACAGAGGATGGACGGATCCCGTCATTTGTTCCCTCTTCATGCGATTGTGAAGGAAATGGTGGCGCCATTTTCAGGCTCTGGTGGGACAAGCCCTTTCGCTCTCAGATGGTCTTCAGGATCGGTCAATGCAGGCAACGGGAATAGGGGCAGGCCACGACGCACCCAACGGCCTGAACCGGAACAAAAATTCGAACACAGGTTTATCCCCCACAAAAGTTATCCGCGGCTGTTCTTTGACCAACCCTTTTCGTTCTCTAACCGACCCTTTTCCAACTATCTGTGATTTCCCAATAATTTCTCCTTGTCTGACATCATGGGAAATGGGGATTCGGTGCTGCTGAGTGGGAAAGTTATATCTCACTTGATTCTATGTACTGCACCTTTGGCGGCGCGCTCGTGGACGACATCTGGCACGCAAGTCTCGCCAGGCTGCCAGCCCGTGTCGTCGGATGAATCACTTTCTCCAGAGGAATCACTTTCTCCGCAACCGCCAGTTTGAGCGGATTTTTTGTATTTGAACCTCCATATACTCAGTTTAAACGTGCCTAGCTCGCTCGCGCCTTGTTCGCTCGTGCCTTGTTCGCTCGTGCCGGCATAATCGTCAAGGGCGGAGTCGTCATCTGCCAGCCACATGATTAGGACTAGATCCCCATTGCGGTAGACACAATGTATCATGGTATACCTGTCAACTCAATCTTCTTGAATACAAAAACATTTGTAGTACCGCTCTTCCTCTTGAATCCTTGAAATTTGTACTTCCTTTTTGGACCGTGTTGCTCGGTCGTATGCATAGTTACACAACAGTTTAAAAGGGATCCGTCAACTGTGCCTCGAGCGAGCAACATTTGATTCAATTGATCGCCCGATATACTCCAGTGGATGACAAAAGTCTGCACTCGTTCAGCATCCATTTTTCAAAAGGCGCAATGGTGAAGGGCAATGCGCGCACTCTGTCGGGCTCACCTTCCCTTCCTCGGATGGTGCCCAGGCCGATATCGTTTTGTCACTTGGCTTGGCTGTTGTATACCCATATAGATCTAGTTCTCTGCCCTCGGAAGTCACCCACGCTGAGCCTTTACCAGGCAGTTGCAGACGCATTTGTGTCGGAAAGATAAGGATTTCAAGTAAATGGGGAGCCGAAGACCAGCAGAAGACAAGGTCGAGCCAAAGCCACTGTTGAGTGCCAGTGGGTGTCCTGTTATGGCTCGATTGGGGATAGTGTACGCAGTGTGTTCAACGCTTCTCGAAAGTTCTCGGGCTTGCATGGATTTGAACCGCCTCTTCTCACTCTTTCATCGATGACTGTGCTTTTCCCTCCGAGTCCCTATGGTACCTTGAAGGGACGGAAGCTGATGTATCGCATACAAAATCAATACTAGAATCTCCTCGGGAGACAAGCGACAGTAATCCTTGCAAGGCTGGTATGGCTGGAGTTTCGCCACAAACTCTCGACGATATTGGGCCTTGAGCTCTTGACAAATTCTGGGTGGGAGGAAGATATGATAGATGGGATTAGTCTCTCGGAGACATTTTACAAATAATGAATTCGAATGGCTCGTACCCCGTCTGAATAAAGACTCGCCATCTGCTGTACGACATTTGCAAACCAGTCCAAGTGGCCATAGTATGTCGTATGGGTGCAACATGATTTTGGCAGACGCCAAGGGACGCTCTTCGCCAAAAGCGGGTCGTTGTTCGATGCCTATAACATCCGCTCCGCCGTTGGCTGCCGTTGGGTGCCCTCGGCGTGGGCGCCGGCGTCCTATTTGCTCGTGACTAGGACGCCCATGATCACCAATCGCAAACACACTCAGGGCAACGCCCAGCGTGAATTGATAATGACCCTGATGGTCGTGAAACACTGCAATCGTAAGCTTGAATTACTATAAAAAGCGTCCCCCAATACTCGACAATCTGCAATCCTGCATCAGGAAACGTCAAAATCTACATAGCCACCCACCCTAGATACTGGATACTAAATAGCACACCGTAGCTTCACGCCTAGCCTCAGTAGCATCTGGTAGACTCGTAACCCGTCTCTCTATGTAGCAAGCTGACGATAGAGAGACTGGTCGAATGGGCGCAATAGTCCCTATGTCCCGCGGGCTGTCCCAATTTGGATGCTTCTCAGCCTGCCCTGAAGTGCGATCGCGCGTGGCATGTCCAAATCCGTCACTGCACGTCCAATCAACACGAAACTTGACACGCACAGACGCGTCTTGCATCTTTGCTCGCAGCTGCGCAAGTCCTTTAACATGCCTGCTTATCTCCAAAATTTCCCTAACCGGTTTTTCTCTAACTCGGGTATATTAAATGCTTATGTTGATGTAAGACACGATGCCTTCCACTGTCGAGTCAAATAACATGGCTGCTGGTGCCGCAAGCCCTGCAGCTGAGCTTCCGAGTTGCCTCTCGCATCTGCCTCAATGACATTCAGAAGCTCCAGTAGCTTTCCATCGGTCTGATATAGAGCGTGCTTGTACGTTACAGTTCGAGGTAGTCGATCGGGCGTACACATGCAGCTCGTAGATAATCTGACACATTCAAAAAACACTTAATAATGGGTGTTTCGTCCCCTCGGGCTGTACATAGACACCTGGGGCAGTGGGAATCAATTCAAGGCGGATTGGGCAAGAGATCAGGTAAATCAAAGGTATCCGGCGTGTGATATTGCCACCCAGGTGCGTGAAGAGATCGGGCTTGAGGTGAATCAACTCAAAACGTGAAAGGGAACATAGTCCGGCTCGAAGATGCAAGTGATTGTGGTATGTTTGGAGTGTAGGCCGTGGAGGTGAATGGGGGAGGGCTACCAGAGCCGACTCTGCCACGATTTACGGAGTCTCCGGGATGGCCCGGCTCACCACAGAAGTCTGAGCAGCAAGAATCTCAGCGGCAGTCTTGGGCTTGTTGACAGACATAAAGGCGATAAAAGCGCAGGTGCTCAGCAGGTAAGTAATGTCAAGTTGATGTAAAGTATGCGTTGCGACGCGTGCGACGGATTTGGACGTGCCACGCGCGATCGCACTTCAGGGCAGGCTGAGAAGCATCCAAATTGGGACAGCCCGCGGGACATAGGGACTATTGCGCCCATTCGACCAGTCTCTCTATCGTCAGCTTGCTACATAGAGAGACGGGTTACGAGTCTAAGCATCTGGTAGATTGTAGTATCACTCTGTAGATTTGCCCAATGTTACATGTTATGTAATTGCTCAAAATTACTGAATATCAATTCAAAGGTCATGTTCTTACAAATACTCGAGATACTCGTGAAAAGAGCACCGTTTGAACTCGTGATATTGATGTTACTTCTAAGCTTCGAAGTCGCGAGAAGAGAAAATTCTCTAAGTCCAAATTCTCGCGCCACATCCGGATCGGCCTCGAGGAGCCTCGAGGATGGTGGGAATCGTGGAGCTGTGGTGCTGGCCTTTTGCTTATATTCCCCCCCATCTGCATCCTTTCACCCCGCACACCTTGTTCTCATCCACCTGCTCAGTGCCCAGTAAATGACTTCCAGCTGTAGGATATATGCTTAGTCTGCGTGTCGAATCTCACAGCACGGTCCAGACAATAATGTACGCCATCATGACACCCTTTAACCCTTTGTCTCGTCTGACCCTTGTCATAGGTTTGAGCAGCCCACACTCGCGGTTCTTTTGCTTATCTCAACACGGCCGCGCTCGTAGAGTTGCCCCACTCAGGTCAGTACTAGTAGTTACTGCCTACGTCAAACCATCACATCACATCCAATCCCCATTCACTTTTCCTTTCCAAGGCCTCATCAGCGATGCAGCTATCATTTACATGGCGCGTGCAAGAGCGCAAACTAAATGTCTGGTTATGCTTGTAGCGACGAGCAGCACGGCGGCGGCGGCGGCATTTGTGGAGTGTTGCTGCAGAACCAGATGTAGATACAACTCTGTACTATCTCCCTTCGTATACCATTGCAATCTATTTTTATTACCATTCATAACATCGTGAGCTATGTTAAACAACTGCCAATGTTCGGCTACTGCCTGATGCATTGCTAGCTACCCAACGCTATTTGGGGTCTACATAGCTCAGAGCTGATTTTAACCATTGCTTCGTGAGTCTACATAAATACAAGGCGAACTATTGACTGCTACTGAATGCTACATAGATTTGGCGCAGCGCTACGTAGCGCTACGTAAACGGGGGATGTCCTACCCAGCTACAGGGCTACTGGACGCTACTGGACACCCAGTAGCACACTCACGTGCCTCCTGATGTGGACCATCCTCCACGCGCGTTCCTCCAAATCTTCCGACCGACAGACAACATGGGCAAAATCCTGACCGAGTTCGGTACAGCTCTTCCCCCAGCACCTCGCCATTCAATCACAGTGCATGCCCCAGGATGGCAGACCGTGCTACGTCTGATGGATCTGGACCCGACGCTCTTCATGTCCTTCAAGAGCATGTATCCGCGTATGATAATCCACAGAGATATCCAAGAAGTGAGTCCACCCTGCGTCCACATTGTCTCACTCTGACGCGCTGTCCAGCTCGCCAAAGTCATCTTAACACATGCTGGCGTTGAAGAGGGGACGGGATGCCTGCTCTTCTCCTCGCTGGCATCTGCTACTGAGTGCGTGGCCTACGCGACGTCCCCCAGCCGCAAGGACCCAGAAGGGAACCCCACGGCACTGTCCCCCTCCGATATCTCGATCCGCATCTTCGACATCGACGTGCGCTACTACGCCGTGCTCTTCCCCGCACCCAAGACCCCCGTAGTGCACCCCTTCTGGGTGCACACCGGCGTCGGCATCTCCTCCCGCCGCGCCGAGGAGAGCCTCCTGCACACCGCCCTGCTGCGCGAGGCCCCCGCCGGCAGCGCCCCGCCCCCCACATCACCCGAGTCGCCCGCACACACACTGGTCCGTGAGCGCATCGCAGGCCTGCTCGAGCGCGCGCCCGCGGGCCCCCCGCGCGGCGCACAGGTCGCGCCCGCAGACGTGTTCCTCTTCCCGACGGGCATGGCCGCGATCTACGCAGTGCACAAGTACCTCCTCGCCGCGCACGGCGCGCGCAGCGTGCTCTTCGGCTTCGCGTTCCACTCCACGATCCACGTCTTCGAGGACTTCGGGCCCGGCTGCACGCACCTCGGGCGCGGCGACGCCGCCGCGCTCGACGAGCTCGAGGCGCATCTAAAAGCCGAGGCGGTCGCAGGCCGGCGCGTGCAGGCGGTCTGGGCCGAGTTCCCCTCGAACCCGCTGCTCGTGAGCCCGGACCTCGCGCGCCTGCGCGCGCTGGCGGACGCGCACCGCGTCGCGCTCGTCGTCGACGACACGATCGGCAGCTTCGCGAACGTGGACGTGCTCGGTGCGGCGGACGTCGTCGTCACGTCGCTCACCAAGTCCTTCAGCGGGTACGCGGACGTCATGGGCGGCAGCGCCGCGCTGAACCCGTCCTCCCCCCTGTACGCCGAGCTGAAGGCGCTGTTCGCGGCGCGCTACGAGAGCGAGCTCGCGGACGGCGACGCGGCGGCGCTCGAGCGCAACAGCCGCGACTACCTCGCGCGCTCCGCGGTGCTGAACGCGAACGCGGAAGCACTCGCCGCGCACCTGCACGCGCGTGCGGCGGACCCCGCGTGCAGCGTCGCGCGCGTGCACTACCCCACCACGAACGCGTCGCTCGCGCACTACGCCGCGCGCATGCGCGCGCCGACGCCGGACTTCGCGCCGGGGCACGGCTGCCTGCTGAGCGTGGAATTTGCGAGCGTGGGCGCGGCGCGCGCGTTCTACGACGCGCTGGACGTGCACCAGGGCCCGCACCTCGGCGCGCACCTCACGCTCGCGATGCCGTACGCGAAGGTGATCTACGGGAAGCAGCTCGCGTGGGCGGGGGAGTTCGGGTTGCTGGAGCGGCAGGTGCGCGTGTCGGTAGGCCTGGAGGACACGGAGGCGTTGCTGGGCGTGTTTGCGGCGGCGGTGGCGGCGGCGGATGCGGAGGAGGAGGCGGTTCTGGGTTCGTGAGGCGGGCGGGGCTGCGGGCGGAGTGTGTATATCGGATGTTGCGCACAGAAAGTATGTCGATTCTCAGCTCGAAGTGCAGGATTAATGCTATCTTGCGTACTTTCACCCCGAATTCACACCGGCTCCCAGCGAGTTCACGTCCATAAAAGGCAATGCCTTTTCGGTATCCACCCCCGGGCCTCGCCACTCTTCCTCTTACAGTTTAAACCCGCCCTGCGCCATTCACTACTAGGTTCCTGCGCGATATTCAATTGAAGAATTGCATGGGTGCATGACCTCTGTCCTCCCACCGGCGTGTTACGTTCGTTATGTCGCTGGGTGTTTTCTGTCGCATGATAGCAAACGTTCCCCTATGCTTCGGACCTGTGCGGAAACTAAGGACTCGCGCTAACAGCGGCTTACTGTTGACTGAGGTATCTTTCCGCCCTTGTTTGCTTCCCAATGTCTGCATCTTACATGCTGCCCCACCGCTGCTGATCAGGAACAAAGCTTGGCGGGCCGAGGCAGGCTGGTATGTTGATTATGCTAGTACTATTATGCTTACCTTTGGTGACGGCGTTCCGCCACGGGACACCGGAATCCGAATAACACCACCACCATCAAGCCTCATGCGCGCTGAAGAACTGAACTCGCTGTCCTCCTGGTACGCTAGCTTTGTGGAACCGAGCAGATGCGCGAAGCAAACATTGATTCAATACAGAGAAGGTCTGCACCGTGTCATGTGCTGCTAGACACATGGTTGGCTTATATCTCTCATCTGTGACTTGGCAATAGCACTACGCCGTCAAAGGAATAGATCCATATTACTGCTCGGACCAATCATCTGAAGTTCTCGAAGGCTCTTCGCTTTTGAGCAATTGGTACCACATCCTAGACGATATAAAAAGTCATAGTCTTGCGCGCAGTTTCAGCAGATCTTGGCCTCTGCTCCAGTTGCCCAAGAAGCTCTCATCGCTCTCACTTGTTCTAGCATATCTTCCACCTCAATATCGCATACATCTCAGAACCATGCGCTCTTTCATCGCATTCCTTCTGCTCGCGTTCGTCCTCTCCTCAGCCCAGGCCTATACATACCATTGCAATCCCAACCCCGATGACTGCGGCGTGGAGCGCTATTGCTATCTGTTTGGCAACACTTACGAGTGTGTCTACCCTCAACACAAAAAAGCTTGCAGCAGCACCTTGGATTGCAAGACCCCTCGCACTCACGCACTCACGTGCGTTAACAAAAAGTGCCTTGATGCGGCCGAGGCTTCGCAGTACCATTGCGATCTCCAACATCCAGACGTTGGCTGTGGGACTGAGCAAATATGCAAGTCGTTTAGTGGTGCATCGCGGTGAGTGTTTTGATTGGCACCTATAGCATCTCTGGGATCTGACTGCGGCCAACTAGGTGTGGGTATCCCAAGCAAGGCACGGCATGCAAAAACACAGCGCAGTGCGGCACCCCACTCACTGGGGGCCTCCGATGCGATGGTGGACTTTGCCGGACGTGGGGAGGGGAGTGGGGGACATGCACGAGCAATAAAGACTGTCTTTCCGACAACTTGGTTTGCCATCGCGGAGTGTGCAGGAAAAAGGGCGACGTGGATGATGGGAAGTGCGTACCCGCTGGCCAGTACTGTGGGTTCGCAACAGAGGGGTCGTTCAAGCCGTGCTGCGGCGGTTATCATTGCAAGGAGGACGTCAACTCAGCCCATGTCCCCCATTACAATAAATGCCAGAAGTAGGACTGCCACAATATGCCTCGCCTTTTTTCGTTTCTGAATCTGAGCAAATGTATTCCTTTGGTGCAAGTAATGTATACAAGTGATGGCTGGTCAATGACTGGTACACTTCGACCACCCACGTGTCGAATGAAGTGCAATCTATTAGTTATCCAGGCCTTGGCGTAAAATTCTTAGCTTGTTTGAATGTTTTGCGTCTCGACCCAATCCCTGCCACTTCAACTTCACAGCGCCTGTGGGGTTTCTCTCCCCGCCAATGGGAGGACCGAGGTGGTTGAAGGCTGGGCTACTTATCCCAACCTCCAGCTGCTGGCGCCACGTTCTTACAAGTCGAACATCGTGTTTGGCTTACTTTGAGAATTCTGATTAATTGACCAAAGTTGTTTCCGTTTGTTTCGCAGGATAGGTCGACTATAGCTATGTGCAATACCACTGGCATATCCGCGCTTGTTTATTGGCTGGTACTTATGTTTTCATGACCTAATATACGTTCTCTACGACCGCAACAGAAAAGAGAATACAATGGAATATCACCCGTGAAGCCATCTAGCTAAAATGCCTCATATGCGTTCATGAACGATAGTCCCGCTGCCCACTTCCCAACAGTGCATATTGGTGCATGAACGATGACCACCGGTCCTCCAACATAGCCTCTCCCAGTGGGTTGGCCGGCCCTGTGAACCCGGGATTGACCACACTCGCACCATAGCTATATGATGGCTCTGGTATCTCGCGGTAGAGGCCCTCCCAACTATCTGGAGCACTGAGGTCCTCGTCGTCCATGAAGTACAGTTGCTGCGGATCCCCCAAGGCAGAAGGAAACACAGTGCCTGTGGGTGTGCGTGCATCTGGCAGCAGCGAAGGCATTGCAGGCAGAAGAAATGGATCGATGTTGAAGGGAGGGGAATTAGACACGGAAGCAGAATGATCGTTTGCGTTGCCTTTTGGAAGGACGAGACCCGTGCGCCCACCAAAGATGGCGAGCTCGTCATATGACTCTACCGGGGTTCGAGCGGTGTTGAGAAGCGCGGATTGGCGAGCCTGGCGCCCTTTTTCAAGCATCCCGTTTAATATTGGCTGCCATTCGAGTTGCTCAGCGATGAAAAAATACTATCGTGGCAGGGCAACTCACAAGCGCTCTTAATGCTCTGCTATTTGTCTCAGCCCCGCTCCTGAACAGCGTGCATGCTTGTTCTAGTTTTTCATAAGGATTTGGATCCAGTAGAGAGTTTACGCTGCGTATCGCAACAGTGCCAATGATGACCTGGAAAATCGATCAGCTCAAGGCTTGTAGAAACAGCTGCCTGTCTGATGCTCACAGTAGCAGAAAAAGCATAGGACCAGACGCGCCACACTCGGGCAATTACACCCGGCTCGTGGGCATACTGTGCGCGCGTGCTATCGAGAACAGCACAAGCGGCCTTGTAAGCACTAATGAACGACTGCCCATGCGCGCTCATGATTGGATTCCGGGGATTATCCGTCAGCGCCTGCGCGAAGAAGCCTCTATGAAGGAAGAGTAGCGCTATCCACCCCCGCAATGATGAGTATAGGTTGAACCGGAGAGCAAAAACGTACTAAGCTCCGAATAATGCGATCTCACAAACACTTGCATGCTATTCTCTCCTCCCGCTCCGCCTTGATCTTTCACCGGTATATGGAACTCCCGGATCCTTTTATCGAGGTCCAGTATCGTCCTGTATGTCGGCGGCTGGCTAGCAAGCACAGCCTTGGCGACGGGGAGAAGGCACTCGAGTGTGAAGCGGTAGCTCCACACGCCAACTGCGTTAAAGTGTCGGTAGTGCTCGAGCATAGCGCTGCGGAGGCTCTCACATCCTAGAGGTACTTCGCCCTGCGTATAGGCCTCTTCTTCTTCTGCAGTAGGGAGATGGCAGTCGATAAAAGTTTCGAGGATTACTGGGGGCCGGCCAGTCACAAGGCTCTATAATAGGTAGACATTAGTTTGGGGCCAGAGTGGCTGAAAGAATAATAGGTGTCACGTGCCTGCCATAAGCTGCCCTGCAGGAGACTCCAGAAATACGTGCGGCGCTCGTACGCCTCTTTCCCCGTAAAACCCCACAGCGAGGGATCCATATCTACCGAACGTGGAGGTCAACCCAACGCTGCTTACAATCCAAGCACAGCAAGCTTACGGAAGCCAATCTGCCATATACTTGTCAGTCTCCGTCGAAATGGCAGTTAAACTAATCCAAGACTCACAGCAAGTGCCACTTCCCCCGCCATATTCAATAGCGAATAGCAATGCTCCAAGTTTCCCTCTTCTCCACTCATCCCATTATATACGCTCATCAGATGCAGCGCCTTCACCGTCGTCACGCTTCTCTTATCCAAGATGCTCTCCAGCCCAAGCGCCGCTCTCGCCAGCCGATAGTAATGTCGTGCCTCCTCTGTGTAAGGCCTTTCTCCCAGATCCACAAGAGCACCTATTCCCAGAGCGATTAGTAGAAGAGCGAGGTCATGTGCGCCGTAAATGCGTGGTGCAGAATCGGGGGAGAGGTAGATCGCAGGAATAAGATCCCCAACGAGGTGCCGGTGGCTCACTATGGAGAACATCCATGTCAGATTGGCGAGGAGTGTCTCGCAAAGCTGCGTGGCGCGCGGGAGCGGCGGGAGAAAAGACTCGATGAGGCTCTGCACGGGCGCGGGCGGCAGGGGCGGTGTGAGTGGAAAGGCGGCATAGAATAATTGGATTGGGCGCGGAAGATATGACGTATCGTCGGCGGGGAGAGGGAGTGAGGAGGGGGGCTGCTTTAAAGGCTCCGATTCAGCTATTTCTTTGGCTTTCTGGGTGTATATATGTTCATGTCAGTTTATGGTTGGCGGAAATAGCACGACTTACCAGCAAAAGACTTTCTGAACCGCCCGAGGGCCCAAAAAAGCGTGACGCGCCATGGTCGCCTTCCATATGCAACCCTCCAAAGGCATCGGCCAGCCCACCAACCCCGCCATCTTGATCTCGGTCCACCCCCGCTCTGCCAGCACTCATGTCTCTGCTTCCTCGTTTCCGTTCTCGGCGTCCAATACTCCGCTCTCGCAGTCCTATCCCGATTTCGCCTCCTGACATATCATAGTCGAATTCGGGCTCGTAGTCGAATTCGTCGTCATCGTCTAGTGAGAACGGGGTCTTGAGCAGGGGGTGAGCGCCAGCTTTTGGGGACTGTGCCTGGACGATAGCAAGCGCGTCCTCGAGCGCATGCATGCGCTCTTCCATCTTGGTCATTTTGCGCCGTAGATGATCCTCCGCTGCGAGGACAAAGCTAATGGAATGTCAGCGTTCGTATAGGTGCTGGAGTTGGAAGCGGGGATGATGATATTGGAAAAGAAGAAGCAGCCATTTTCAGGGTACGCAGAAAGGAGCAGAGCGGGAAAGCATGAATCTTAACGCACCGAGATCCATCCCCAGGCGGGATTGTTTCTATCGATCATGATCAGCTTCTAAGCATTCATCTAGGCCCCCACTTGAACTCACCATTTGGACATAGAGCCGCCGTCCCGCGCTTTACACTGCAGCAGCGTGGGTATCAGGTCAGATTTCCAGCGGAGACCATGGGGACGGCATGGCGCACCACGTCGAGCAGGGTATGGTTCTGTCGCACTTGACCTTGAGACGTCTGCATTCCGCGCAGGCTGATCGCCAAAGCATTCCGTCAGCGAATTCATTTAGGCATTGAGATAAAGGAAGCTTTTCTCACCTATCTCGCCGCGCTGCCTTCTAGATTCCTTGCGCACCGCCGACATACAACAAGCGATCGCGTGGACTGCCTATGCAGGATCGTTTCAAGAAATTTGCAGAGGATTGGCGGAGGAAGAGCGGGCTTCGACGATCTTAAGCCGCCGGCTCATGCTAGATAAGTGATCGAGGCAAAGCGCTGCCAGTCCAGGTGACTGGATGATGCTTGTCTGACAGCGGCTACGGTACAAGGGGGCTCTTTACCAGTCGCTAAGTAACGTATCCAAAAGAACACCAAAGTCTCCAAAGCCATACAACATGATCGTCTTCCAGGACTGCGGCCCCGGGAGCACCATGCATAGGAGACTTCAAGACGAAGTTGGCATGAAGCTTACCGTGAATTGCGGGCGGGCGCCGTTCCGAAGCTCGACATATCAATGCGCAGCAGATGGTGGGGTAGACGTAGGTTGAGACCGGGACACTGGGAGGTCAGTGCATATGTCATTAACATTACGTGCTGCAATAGTATTGAGGTAAGGCTTCATGATGAAATGGAGGTTGTCCGCCATCCGGATCGTTACATGACCGACTAGATATAATGCAAATTATCCTGAAATCACTCCCGTATTATACGTTCAAACCCCAGACCTGCAATCCCCGATCAGCCAATGAAACACAAGTATCTCAGACTGGATTACTCACCTAACCTCTAGGCAGCGTCTAAGTAACAGTCTCAGTTGTCGTGGCAAGTGCAGGAGTCGGTCCAGGTCCAGTCTCGATGCTGGGTACTGGCGCGCTTGCCTCTGTATACGGCGGGGCAGGGGACTCATCGGCGGCCTTAGGCACAGTCATCTCTGTTGTCCCGCCAGGTTGCGTTGTCTGCTGTCCTGATTTGGGCACTGGGCCATCGAAAGAGTCGGCGTTGAACGAGTCGTCAAAGCACTTGTTACAGCAGCCCGCCTGCCGAGTGCCCCCGCCTCCGCCGTACGCCTTGGTGTCACAATAGCTCTGGCACGCCCCAAAACAGCAGAGGGCTGAAAGCAGAGAAACCGAAAGTGAACCATTTGATTAGCGTCGATGTTTTTTCCAGCTAATTGACTGGGGCCACATACCACAGATGGAACCGATGATGCCGCCTTCCTCAGCCATTCTGCAGTTGAATTGGTGCGGTTGAGAGATAATTAGTGGGTGGGAGTGCGAGAGAGTTGGCGTCGAAGAGAAGGGCCGAAATGGTTGAATGCTATTTGGATAGCCATGGAGTATTAATACCCATGCTGTAAAATAGGCTTGGATCTGGAGAAGAATCGAAGTCCCTGCGCACCGGTATTAGTGCAGGCGGCACGTGCCAGCGGGCTATTTGATCCGCGTGTATTGTCAATGTCATGTTGCAATTGCGAGCGCCCTCGCTTCAAAAGCTTCAAGCTTCAAGCTCTTTTCTTTACCGCCCGGATCTGAACTAAGTATATCCTTCGAGACTCACAGATTTCTTCTATCAGCATGCTACGTAGCACTCATGATCATATTCATGCGCTGAGCTACTCATTCTGATGGTCTTTAAATTCCGAAAAGCATCAAGAAAAAGAGATAAAGCCAAACTTGATTAACCAAAATTTGTCCAGGACGAAAGAAAGGGCAACACTCGAAAAGCGCTCGCTGATGGATTGTATCGATGCTCTACGGCGATGTGCTTCAAGAAACAAACCCAGTAGAATTTGACCTCCGATGAGCGGTATTGTTGGCCACGCTCTAGATCTCACATGACATGTCGAATTCTAGTGTTATGTCCGAAGATGGGGGCTTATACCTCGTGGGACGTCATGATCGCAAAAGGAGGACGGCGACACTTGCAGCCATACAGCCAAGTCATCACCACGCACTTCGACGGATCTACGACAGAATACCTATACATATAGCTCCAGCGCTCAGCACGGCCCCTTCCGAGTCGATCATCGATGGCTCGTTCACATGCTCCAAGCGTCGACCAAGTTCTAGAGCTGCGAGGGGGGTTGGAGGATCTCAAGAATCAGTTTGATGCGTTATTGGACGGCCAGATATCGACAAACCATATGTTGGATGACGTACTTGGTCGTAGGACTCAAGATAATACTGAGCTCAGCTGTCAAATACAGAACGTGGAAGACCTTCTACAGCAGATCATTGACAGGTCCCCTTTCCACTCATTCCACTCATTCGAAACGGAACCTGCATATGCCCCTGCTAATAACGAGCCAAGGATCTCTCGACGGCCATCTATTTCCTCGTCCACTAGTAGTTCGAGCCCAAGCTGTGATGTAAAAGATCTCTGGCGCCGGTATGAGAAGCTGGCGAGAAAATCGCAGAGGATCGACATGCCAACGGTCGTTCCTCGACGCCGACCAGTGACTAATCCGTGGGTGGGTCAGGATCCAGTGGGCTCATCTTCAATCCAGCCACATGCAGTTCAGCAGCCACCCTCGATAATACCATTCACATACCAACCTGTTTCGCGACCGAGAAGCAGAAGTCCTACTCTCCCCGGAACCCTTGTGAATACCGATACCGATCCCATTATAGTCCTCAAGCCAGCGCAGAATCGAAAATTTGACAGGCGACAACGACTGAAGATCAACATCTTCCGCCAGGTCAAACCAACAAAAACGCCAAACCATCAAATAGAAGGCGCCTCAAGTTCCAGACGCGCCTTTCTGCCTGTCAGTCCACGGACACGTTGGCAGCTTCCGCCAGATGGCGATGTGCGATCTATTGAAGGATCCACACGAGGCCGGCAAAGAATATTTCAGAGACCTTCCTCGCAAACAAGTGAGAGCCGAGAGCTGCGGGATCATAAGACGTCTAGGATTCCACACGGCATAATTCTAGACCGCCAGCAGGTGACACCCAATGAGTCGGCTTTGGTAAGTCTCAAGTGGGCCATCTTCGTTTACATTTCAATTATACCTGTTTTCAGCTACCTGAGCATGATCAAGGTGCAACGACGTATGATCCAAAGAAGGAAAAGAAATCGCAATCGGGTGGTGGAAAATGGTATTTGCCTCGTCGTATGAAGCGATCCAAGACCAAAGTAAAATTTTCAATATGCGTCCCATTGGTGGAATTAATTGTCGCGAATAGGTTGGGGGGGAAGTAGTACCACCTCCAGGAGTGTTTAGGCCGGAAATTCCCCTTGCAAACGGTTCAGGGAGAGATGCAGGGCTTCTTCCCTTTGTACCTATGCCGCCTGCGCCTGTGAGTGGCATCCAAATCACGAAGTTGTAGTAGATCTGATACTTTGGGTAGACGATAGTTCAGGTCCCATTATTAGATCCATTCAGGGATGTTTTGCATGTCCGTCTATATGTCAGCCGCGTGTTGCTATTGGCTAACTGGTGCATCCTAGGGGAATTCTCTTGCACACATGGCCACAATGGATCAGCAAAGAGAGCTCACGAGATATGTCAGAAGCTTAAATGGTTGGCTCGGGCGGGATGCCGAGGAGAGAAGGTCTGATATTCAAGCAGTTTCTGAGAGCGTTGAGCGACTTCGCCGCCAACTAGGATTGGCAGGCGAAGCAGAGGTTGGAACTTCCGGGAGACCCTGTAAGTACCAAGTTTTTATTATTATGGGACTGCTGCGCTGAAATCTCACCATTTGATAGCCCATCCTCCGACTTGGATTCATCGGCGACCGAGGGCGAGCGCATGATGACCGCACAAATCCAGATTCCATATCAGTATATTTACTGGGCCGCCGATAAAAGGACTACCTATAATGAATGGATGAGCATTATTGAAGAAGCATCTTGTCTGGACCTGATGAAATAGCTGATTCCAATGTGTCATGCAACGTAGGTAGGACTCCGGAAGCTCCCCCCAAGCCCTGTCCGAAATTTTCCCAAATCTGGGCCTCAAATCCGCAATGTTTAGAGCCTCAAATCCGCAAAATCGGACAAAGAAGGTCACGTGATTGCGCAAAACCCCCCCCCCCCAAAATTTTCGCCGCTGGCGCGGTTCTATTGTGGCTCATATCGGAGGGTTATACAGACGAAATGAGATGATAATATGACTCAAAAATTCATTGCATATGTTGTCGTCATATCGCCGTCTGTCCTCGCTAGGACTAATTATAAGTGCAAATTTGGTGCAAATACAACATACATTTTGTGATTGAACAGTCTTGAGCGCTCGGGCAGCCTAAAGGCTTTTGAAAGCCGTCATAAGTGTCCGTCAGCACCTCTAATGTACCAAAATTTCACCGGGCCTGCGGCCTCAAATCCGCAGTTGCCGGACAATCATATGCCTTCCTGGGGCCTCAAATCCGCAAATTCCGGACAAAGATCTGGCCAATTTTGAGCCTCAAATCCGCAAAAAATCGGACAGGGCTTAGGGGGAGCTTCCGGAGTCCTACGTAGGTATGTCAAGGACCAATGAGCAAGACAGGGCACCGAGGCTGCTTGCCACCCTAGAAGCGTACTCTGATTAGGCATGCGTCACTTGAACGCAAGATTGATTGATAGTCCAGGTTGCGTTGTTGGGGACAAGTTCTCCAAAAGCAGAGCAGCTAATAGCCCGAGGTTACAGCCTATGCTACAAGCAGCACTGGCAGCGAGAGCAGCAGGAGAGTCTAAACTGAATCGGAAATTTAAACAAACAGTATCATGGCGATCACGTGTAATGGCACAATAACCTACATATTTAATAAATTAGCCGCTTTGTTGACTGAACGACGGGAAGTAAATGCTTGCATCATAAAATATCTCGAGATTGCGCAATCCGGCTCCGAGCCTCGAGGAACTCTGAGTGCGAGTAGACGAAAGATACTAGCAACCGCATCCAAAGTGTCCCAAACTTTTCGGACATTCATGGCCAGCTGTATTTTGTAATTCCAGGTGGTCTACTGATATGTTGAACGCAACGGGCATGGCACAGTTTGGGACTGACAAAAGTTTACATGGGTTAGGGTTAGAGCTTGGGGCTCCGACGGACCGACTCCGCTCATGCGTTCCAAGCCCCTCTCATATTCTTCGCTTCATTGATTTTCTCAGGCAACTTGCATCATGAGCAAGGTCGTCTTTGGTACGTGTCTATTCACTAGTCAAATCTTTACAGTGTTGATCTTTTCGGTCCATAGTCGGCAATGTGCCATATAATATGGGAGAGGTGAATAACTATTGCCGTGACACGCCTTCCAATGTCTCATTTGTCTGGTTTCTGTAGGACCAACTTATCGACGTCTTCAAGTCCGTCGGTCAGGTAGTTGGGTTCAGACTCGTCTTTGACAGAGATACAGGCAAGCCGCGAGGCTATGGCTTCTGTGAATTTACGGGTACATCTAAATCCATCTGTGCGATTTGCGATATACCAGTCTTGTCTGACGTGAAAATGTTTTCTGTTTCTCCCTGTGTGCTGTCGATTGTCATATCAACATTCCCCACACTCAACCATCGCGCACCTCCACGTCACAGACCACGAAACTGCTGCTTCGGCTGTGCGCAACTTGAACAACGTAGACGTAGGCGGACGACCTCTCCGAATAGATTTGGCCGACTCGGACCCCTTCTTAGAAGGCAAGACGACAGTACGCGGCGAACTGGTTGATAGTGGTGAATCCCGCGCTCAATGGCGCGAACGGGAACGCGAAGAATCTCACAGAACAGGGGGTGGTGGCCCTTCAAAACCGGATCCTCACGCATTCATGGCGAACCTGCCACCAGGAGTAGCCATACCTCCTGGTGCGGACTCTCTAGATGCTATTAGCAATACGCTCGGGACCATGAACCCCGTTCAACTCATCGAGGTCTTGGCCCAAATGAAGGTGTGTCGCTCATTGCTCCCTATGTCGGACGGACCAGTCATTGACAGTGCGTGCGTGCGCGCCTAGGCTTTTGTGATAACTCATCCCGATCAAGCAAAAGCTCTGCTGGTCGCACATCCCCAGTTTGCTTACGCGCTGTTCCAAGCGTTGCTACTCAATAAAATCGTAGATCCAGGCATCCTCAACGTGAGTGCTCTCGCGTGGCTGGAATTGGTGATCAAATATTAACACACCTTCAGCGCATGCTTGCTGCAACAGCAGGTGCCAATCCCGTACCGCCACCCCCCCCGCCCGGACCTTCCTTCCACCCTGCTCCAACCCACACCCCGCAACCGGCAATGGCACCACCGCCGAACATGGTTATGCATCCTCCTCCCAACATGTATCAGCAACATCAGCAGCAAATGCCGCCACCCATGAATATGCATCAACAGCCTCCCTTCTACGGAAGACCACCGCCGCCCCCCGCACCTCAAGCTCCACCCCAACAATCGCTGGCACCTCAAGTGCCAAACATAGCTCCTGATCAACATGTGTGCAGTCAGCTATTACGAACAGTTTGATGAACTGACGGCCTCCTAATCGACAGACGATGCTGATGCAAGTATTGAATCTGACCCTTGAACAAGTGAATGCACTACCAGCAGAAGAGCGAAATGCAGTGCAGCAATTAGTAGGTCTTATCAGCCCAATGCTCATACCCCCCTACTGATCTGCTTTCTTCGCAGCGCTCCACGTTCATGAATAGGCCAGTTTAGCAAGTACAAAAGGCATCAACATCAACATCAACACCGACTGAGCGAGAAACAAAAACATGACTTAGAAGAAAAATCGAAGAAAGATCGACAGTTTGATAGTGCGCGCAAATTCTAAGCAATTTATTTATGTGATCCGACCTCAATCAAGATTACACAAGCGAGTTCTGCAAGCTTCTCGAAGTTTTCAAGGCCACCAGTTTCTTTGCAATGTCGTCCAACGGTTCCTTCTCGCCTTTCTCTTTTGAACCCACGTCATCTCTGTTTCTGACATTGACGGAGCGAGTTTCTTCTTCCTCCTGGCCAACGACTAATATATTCACGCGTGTTAGTAGCCGCTCTGTGTAATCTGTCTTGACATGATTGTTTATAGCTTACCAAGAATGAAATTGTATTGCGCGATTTCACCATTGCGAATTTTCTTCTTCAATGTTTCAGGGCTGACGTCCACGTCGGCAAATAAGCCGAGGTTAGAGAGGTGTTGCCCGACTTCTGAAGCGTATTTGTTCTGTCCGAGAAATGTCAGTATGGTGGACTACCAGAGGAAAGGGTTGCATACAAAGGGAACAGCAACAGGGATAACAAGGACTTGGCGCGGAGAGAGCCAGAAAGGCCTATCAACGTTCAGAATAACATCAGACTTGAATCCGGCGAACAATCAGAAAAACCACTGACCATTTCCCGGCGAAGTGCTCAGTGATGATGGCAATAAAACGTTCCAGACTTCCAAGAATGGCACGATGAATCATTACGGGCCTCGATGCTGGCTTGTCTGGGTTGATGGCCTCGTCGGCAGAGCGGTACTTGAGGTTGAAGCGTTCAGGAAGCTGGAAGTCTAGTTGGATGGTAGCGCATTGGAAAGAACGACGGAGAGCGTCACGGATGGTGATGTCAATCTTCGGTCCGTAGAAAGCTCCATCGCCAGGGTTAAGATCCCACTTGCCCGGGTAGTGCTTCTCAAGGGATCGCGTGAGTTGCTGGAAATTGGCGGATTTAGCAAATGCAAAAGAAAGGTGCGGAGGGCAAATACCTGTTCTGCAGCATTCCAAGTTTCCACAGTACCGAGATAGTTATCAGGACGGGTCGACAGCTCAAGACGGAAGTCAAAGCCGAACAACCCATATACGTGCTGCATGAAGTCAAAGAGCCCACTGATCTCGTCCTCGATCTACAAATCCCCCCGCATATCAATATCATATTTATACTAGAAGTAACGAAGGACTGACTTGCGAGGGCATGCAGAACACATGCGTGTCGTCCTGCACGAACCGTCTTACTCTCGTCAGTCCAGTCAGGGCACCGGACGCTTCATTTCTGTGGATGATGCCAAACTCTGCTATACGAATAGGTAGCTCCTTGTAGCTTCGGTCTCGAGAATCGAAAATAAGGCAGTGGCCAGGGCAATTCATGGGCTTGAGAGCCCATTTTTCCTTCTCGACATCCAGCGTGAACATGTCTTCCTTGTAATTCTGCCAGTGTCCGGAAGTTTCCCAAAGCTTGGAATTATACATGTTCGGGGAGATGACTGTGAGACATATCAGCTAGCGTCGTGAAAAGCAACGCAAGAGGCTTACCCTCTTGGTAACCACGCTTATAGTACTCGGACTGTACAAGTCTTCAGTGAGCGGCTTTGAGACATGAGTTTGCAACATACCCGCATCAATTCAAGAAGCGTGTTATAAATCCGGGTTCCATGAGGCAGGAAGAAACAGCTTCCAGGACTAAGGTCGTTGAAGAAGAAAAGCTCTTGCTCCTTTCCGATCTTGCGATGATCTCTTCGAGCAGCTTCCTCGAGGAACTTCTTGTACTCTGTGAGCTGCTTCTTGTCCGGGAATGAGATACCGTAGATACGCTGCAGCGAGTCGTTGTTGGCGTCGCCGAGGAAATAAGACGCAGAGTTCTGTAGGTGCATTAGACCAAGTGACATTCAAGAGTATGGATACCATTATACCTTGGTGACCATGAACGCTTTAATCTTTCCCGTATGCGGGATGTGTGGACCCGTGCACAAGTCTACCATAGGTCCACATCGGTATACCGTGGTGGATGTACCGTCAGGGATCTTCGTCTCAATGAGATGTTTCTTGTACTTGTTATACTAAACCCAGATTGGGGTCAACATTTTCAATTTTTGTGAAGAAACGGATACTCACAGCAAACATCTCCAGCAAAGTCTCCTTTGGCACAACGAGACGCTCGAACTTTTGCTTTTCCTTGATGGCAGCCTCCGAGACCTTTTCGAGGGCTGGGTAATCGGCATTCGTGACAGCCCTGCATTGCATTAGAGGCATAATACGTGCATAGACACTAGACTTACCTATCCTCGATGGCCATTTCATAGAAGAATCCATCATCCGTGGGAGGCCCGATGCAGAGATGGCAACCGTAGTGGCGCTCAGCAGCCTCTCCGAGTACGTGGGCAGACGAGTGCCAAAACACACGCTTTCCTGTTGGCTAGATGAGCTATAGCACATGAAGACCGACGCGCAGACACACCCTCTGGGTGCTCGAAGTCGAGAAGCTCGAGTTTGCACGGTCCCTCTAATGGACGCTCCAGATCCCATACTTCGCCATTGACCTATTACTAAATAAGTGAGAGGTTCGATTTGAATACGGGTTGGCATACCTTGGCTATGACGATCCGCTCAGACAAACTCTTCGATACCTCCTTCGCGATGTCCATCGGGCTCGTCTCCCAGCGTGTGGCTTTGCGCTCGGATCCGTCAGGCATCGTGACGGCGATCTCATCCTTAGGTTGAGCTGCAAAACCTCTGCTCAGAGTTTGGGCGATGGAACCGTTGCAAAGTATGACTCACCTTTAACCCATTCATCGTACTCTGCCTTCAATTTATCGAATATCTGGATACGATGATCGAAAAACTCTGGTTTGGGTTGCAACTACACAGGAGCTCTATCAGTACGACTCAACAGACGGGAATGGAGATACGCACTTCTAGCGGATACGTGGCACCAGATGCAGCCTTATCCTTCTTTTTCTTGGGCTCTTTCACTTGGTCGGCATGGGGGCCCTGGAGAGCAGGCAGCTGTGCTGGCTGGGACGTGGATGCCACGGGAGTGGTCATGTTGCGTCGAAGGGTTGAAGTGATTGCTCGTGTTCTACTAGATAAGAAAACGGTTCTGGAGAGCACGAGACGACCTGCAAGCCTTTGCATCTGACTCGGATCGCTCGAGTCACTGGATTCCCCAGTGGATAAATCCGGTATATCTGGGCCGATATCTGGCCGGGCTTCTTCCCTGTCACTCTCTCAACGACTACCACTGAAACAACGCGAAATTAACCAGAAACTAGGCACTGGCGCGAGGAGAAGAATTAGTAGAGAATATGCTTGAAGACGGACGCGTAATGCTGCCGTGCCAGCGCGACCGCGAAATAACGTTAGCCTTGAAAATATCCATCGACCCTGCCCTCCGCTGCTGACATGTACAGCCCGAAAACATTCCAAGTACTGCTATCTCAACCGTTGGAGATATTGCTTGCAACAAAAAGCTGGATCGTATTGCTTAATATCACGCGCGAATCTGCTTTTTTTACTGCACGCCGACCAAGCTGGCTGCTACAGGCAAAGAACATTCTCTACACGTATCAACTATCGCCTTAAAGTGATGCACGCGCCTGATGCTGTGGAAAACTATCACGCAGTTGGCTTTGGAAGGAGAAGCCTTATCTTGTTCTCTTAGCTATGCTGTCAACGCCCTGTCTAGAATTGAGGACCTAGACACCGAATGGGTTTAAGGACAATCTTGCGCAGTCGGAATACGATACAGCACGCGCTCGGAATACATGCGACCAAGATGTTCGCTCAAAAAGAACGACCGAACGTAACAACAACACTGGGCGGTAATGCTTCTCGACACATACCCTGGATTCCAGTGCACACACAGCCACACGTCGAAGAGTGCTTATGTCCAGATCTGCGCTGGCATAGGAAATAGCTTCTTACATGTGCCAGAGTCGCTCTATCAACCAGGTCACATGCTCACTCGATGCTGTGATTCAATTTGACTCGGACGTGGTCTCCCAATACATGCTGGACTAGCACCGTAGCCCTTCAGCCCTGCAGCGGTACTACTAGTACTGGTGCTCTGTCTGTCTGGTCACTGGATTGGTTCAGATAATACCACCCTTTACACTCAGTCGGGATGCAACTATCGCCGACTAATCATCTCTGTGAGGTCTTCGTCTAGAAAGCCGAACGAAACTCCAGATTCAAATCACGGGCGGCAAACACCTCGGTCAATTCAGAACGGATCCTCGCTCACTGGTCCAGCGCCAGCACAGGCAATGATCATCATTACATCCAATTCGTCACTCTTGTAATAAATTCATAACGCCCACAAAGCTGTGGACGGTGAATCAGGTCGCATCATGCTACCAGTGCCTAATTCGAACTCAATCAGCTTCAGGCACTAAAGAATCAACGCCCGTATGTATTCAGTCGGGATACAGGATGCCCCGGCATCGAGAAATTCTCCTTTCCCAAGGACCAGGAGACATGATTCAGAGCGATTTGACTTCAGTTCTAGTGCCTAGCACAGCCACAGTCACGGGATCTCCATCTGGTTTCGCTCACTCCGCTGAATAATACAGATCATGGCTCTAACCTGGACCACGCTGAACAAACATCCCAACGTGCTTCGCCGTTACGTCCAGCTGTTGCTAGCGCTTCTTCTCCACCATCTGGGCCAGTGCATCATGAGCCCGCAGCCCGTGGGGCGCTGCTAGCTGCTGTTTTTCTGATGTGCTTCATGTTATCGGCCGGTAATTAGACTCTGCTTCGTCCCATTGATCTGCTCTATGAACATTGCTAGCGGCTGAGTGACAGATGGCCGTCGGCTGCGAGACTGCCGCCCCCGCCTCTATCAAGTGTATGTGTCAACTCCCGGGCCCCGGCCGCCTTGACACGCAATGCTTGTGAGGATTATACCTCGGTCACACGCACCTTGTTCTTTTCGGTGACGACCAGTAAGTACCAATTAACTTCATTGGTAAAAAAGATTCAGCTGCATCTCGGTCTCATGCCTGTTGTTCTCCCTAACCAATCGCGACCAGCGTGAATCGGCGCCGGAGTTCTTCTGACGTACTTCGACTGCGACTCGCCCGCCGGCTTGTCTTGCAGTCTGAGGATACGTGGCACCGTGACGCGTTCCAACTCACGGGCGATGGGCTGCGCGTACGGCGCTGCAAGTCCATCGGGGACATGAAACACGTTCGAGAATGTGCTCTGCCAATCCGCCACCGCAAGTGCAAAGCATACCTATACCAAAACATGAGACTCTATTACCTCTTGCAGTCTTGCATAAAGGATGAAGCGCCGGAAGAGACGCCCCGCCGTGCATTCGACCTTGAATGGGATTGGCAAAATGGACATGTATATCTTGGCCGCTAAGAATGAAGTCTCGTCTGAGTCGGCGTAGGCTCCCCATGTCGCCTGTGCTAACGAAGTCAATATCGCGTACCTAGTCAATCACCTAGGTTGAAATTTTCTTTGAAGGATGGCCATGGCGTGCGCAGTAGATGCGCAGCACTCCGGAGGACAGGCAGCGCTATGAAATGACGTTGGCCTTGGGCGAGAGTTGTTTGATTCGGGTCGCCGGTGGAGTTTCTGGCTTGAGCAAAATAGGCGTATTTGATTGTGCGTGACGCTGCTCGAGGACGTTCCTGATCTATTTTCGCTAAGCGACAATACAATCGGCTCGAGGCATAGCTTCGGGGTGTATCTGGGCTCCTCGGAAAGCAATCGCCTAGTAACTTTTGAGTTGAAGTTCCAGCTTCCCATGGGCCTGCAGGATTCACGGAGTTGCCATTCCCGAGCCCGAGGTCATCCTTCGAGTCGGGAGTGCGACTCGGAGAGCTCGCGTAGATTACTGACTCTATGTCCATCCATCCGTCGGGAGAGCTTCGGGTGCCTAAAGGTGATTAGCAACTCTCCGATGCACACTCATGCTCGTCGGGCGTACCATCTGTAAGCATAAGCATGCTTTGGAAGAAATTTGGTATCAAGTCACCCCGCAGTAATATTCATTGAATTATCCTGTATTTTCTCTGGTCGATTGGTAAGATCTGCAAGGGCTCACGGGACCGAATCGCACACTAAACGCGGCAGTGCCACTGCGCAACAGCTTGTTTCCTGACATCCAACACAATCTCCATGGATCTACGAACATTCCGCCCTTTTTCCAGCTGTCTCGTTCTTGCGGCAAAATGCTAGCACTCTTCTTCGATACTCCACTCTCCACGAATGGGTCAGGCATTTCCGCGAGCCGTTTGGGGGGTCACAGTTCCACTAGGATGACGTGGCCTCTCGCACGCTGCGAAAATTGCGCTAACGCCTCGGTCTCGGCCGGAGGCGCGTCAATGTCGGCCAGGGCTGTTCCGGCCACAGCCTTGCACAGCCTTATGCGCATCCGATCTCGATCCTTCCCGATCTCGGCACCTAAACAGCTCGGCGCTTACTCTACAACGTATGACGGGTCGTCGGGCGACGGGAATGAACCAGGTCTTGGGCTTGAATGCTGAGCCGAGTCATAAAGATCTTCGCCCGGCGCAGGCCGAGATGCGCAGCGCAGTATATAAAGAGCAGCTGCTTGATCCACTTTGCTTAATCATAATATTCTATCTCTCTCTCTCCACTTCCTCACACGACCCAAACGCCTGACCTCCCTACCACTTTCATGACAGTCCAAGTGGTCCCATCAAATAACAAGGAGAAGTTGATGCACCCCAGCCAGCAGCAGGACAAATCAAACAAGTCGATGCATAACAGTCGGCAGCAGGACTATTTTCGTCGTCTCGACCGCGTACTCGCAGCAAGATATGTTCAGGAGTGCATGCTGCGCCGAAATCGGCGGCAACCCACACCAGCAACAAACCCAGATACACCTCAAGTCTGGCAACCAAGGTGTGTTTATTCATCCTGCCCGTGACAAATCGCTGACCTAAACTCTTTCACAGAATGTTACTATGCGACGATCCATCGTCAACGCGCATATGCGCCACGCTAGAACTTCCAGGTATCGAGAAGGATGACCTTGTTGTTGAGCGCGATGGCGACCGCCTGATCGTATCTGGCGAACGAAAGTCTCCTATCCCGCCGGATTGTGATCCCGCGCGATATCCTATACAGGAGATCAAATACGGTAAATACAGGAGAGCCATCGATTTGGCGCCCGGAACACTCGTAAGTACCCACTATCCACCTCTACTCCGCAATCCACTTACTAACTGTCCTCATGTCTCCTTTCTAGGCCAGTACCCTATCATTTATGCTGAAGGACGGGATGCTTGTAATCACATGGCCACGTAACGCTGCGTCGCAGCGGGCCCGAGTTGCGAGTCCCCCGAATCAGGCCAGCACCTCAGCTAAGGGATCCAAAGTCTCGGAGTGAACGAGTCACCACTCGCTACCGCAGCACGCTCCTCGGCTCCCCGACGCGCGTCGCACGCGCACGCCCGGCCAGCATGTGTCCACTGTCAGTGTCATCCACTGAGCCACACTTGCACCTATCTCACGCTCATGCTATTACCGACTTGACTCAGATAGATACACACGCATGTGGCGTACATGCCCACTACTCATTAGTCGCTCCGGCCTTGGTCGATTGTATATCTCCGCTCACACGATAATTGCTTTGTTCTGCTGCATTCTTCTTCCTTCGTATCCGGGTCATTGGTCGGACATTTTTTACCGTTTGCTTTATGTGTATTTCACTTCACTCATTTGGACATTCATTTGCGTAACAATGTAGCCTTCACTCAGTTGCCATTTATGGTTACCTTTCCTGTACGAACACCGCTCGCTTGGGTCACATTTCATTCTCTGTATCTTCATCTACCTGCTACATATGACGTCCAGTATTATAGTTGTAAAACCTAAAGCCTATTAATTCATTTGATTTCTTGCTGCTTTCTATGCGAACCCCCAAACCTGACGATCCGGATACGCCAAATTTGAGTTCCGTAGCAAAGCATACCATGCACAGTCCAATTAAGGCTTAATAAGTAGCCGCAGTCTAAACGTGGTTCTCCATTCGCAGATGAGTTCGAGTCATTTTGACTGGGGTGGCAATATTAATGCATCGGACATAACGGCATCATTAGTGCAAGCATGGACGCCACCAGAATGTCGGAGAATTCGCCACTGCGCCAACACTTCTGACTCCTCTCGCAGCTTGTAGATACGAAATACAGACTGTTGAGCCGAGACATGGAGTTTCATTGGGGCGGCTGGTGTCATTATTTAGCCACAGGGAGCGGCGGGAATTTGCACCAAGCGCTGGTGGCAACTCTGAGGCGTCGTGGCGCTTCACTCACTGCATTTGGCTCAATTTGGGTCGAAGATCGCTTTTCAGCCGGAGATTAGCGCCACGAAGTAGAGTAATCCACTAACTCCTGATTCTTGAGCCACGAGCTTATATCGACACACGAGGCCTTTAGGATGAGGAGCGTGTTAAGCGCATGCACTAGTGCTGGGTAACAGTCCGAATGAGGCGCCTATGCCCTTTGATCCGCGCGCGCCTTGTGTTCCCTCAAATGCATACGCACTTTAGGGGGTGGCTAGTACGTGGTTGGTCCCTCTGGTGTATAGTGTACGTGTCGACTTTTGCTGAAGGCTGTATACCCTCGAGATGCCGAACGATGAACTGCGTACCGTAGGTACATGCTGTGTAATGCGCAGGCTGCAGGATGTAAGTTGAAATCCAATGATAGAGCTTTTGAAAACATAGCGGGAAGTGATGGGCAGTACAGCGACATGACTGCGCCGTGCGAGCCTATCGATGCACGTGCAATCTGTTTAGGAAAGACAGCGACAGTTGGGCAATGAAACGGCTTGCATATCCTCCCGTGGCAAAGTGCGGGCTATTTTGACCTGCAGTGCATTTTCAATTTTGACTCTTGAGGGTGTCCAAGCGGTGGCGAATTCACAGAGAAGCCGCTGAAGTGAGGGCTGGACGGCCGTGGATGTGATTAGAGCCCCTCAAAACAGCATAGCAAGCTCCTTGCCGCCCGGGTTGATCTGACAACACACAAGCGGCAACGCTCATCACAAAAATATGACTGTTTGTTAGTCAGTCCAACACATTTAAATGGCGCATGCGATGTGGCGCACCCGCACAACCCGCGTATTTGTGTCTGAAGCCAACCGCAGGACACATTGATGGAATCGTCCCGCGTTTCGGAGCAGATCTTGGATATACAGCAATTCCCAAGCCTCGTAATGCCTTAGGGGTACACCTGTCTGTTGACCGCGAGAAGCTGTCTGAATTGGAACATGCACACGAGGTAGAACTTTGAGCGGGATGATTATGGGGCTGAACGAAGAACAATGGTAGAGATCAATCCATTTTTGCACCTAACAGCCCCTTTGAAATCTACTCAGGATCCAGAGCCTTGTTGCATAAAGCCCTGAGATTTCTCCGCCTTCTATTGGGGGCTGAGATCCAATTGGTATGCATGGTATAGAGGAAGATCAGCCGCCGTCGAGGAGTCCAGAGTCCAGACAACAAGTAAATCAACGCAGGGGACCAGATTCAAGAGGTAACCATCAATCTGGAATCTACGCTTTCTAAAGCAGGTCTCCCGGACGTTCGAATGCTGCCCCAGTGAATTCGTTATTCAATTGTTTCGTTTCTGAAACGCGCGACCAACCTGCACAGGGAGGTTGTCGTTCAATGGGGACTTTTTTACTAATCAAACTGAGATAAGGGTACTCACATAAAGGATGAAACTTGAAAAACCGAAATCAAATTAGGGCAAACGGGAAGATGCGACTTCGTCGATAACCCTGGACCCCAATCAAGATGAAGATGCGAAAGGATATCGATGCGAAGTCTGTTCAATTTGAAGTAGCATCCAGGATCCTATACTAATATCCGGAAGCTAAGAAATGAGTACTGTCCTTTTAAACAGTGTATCTCGAGTAGGCCAAATAGACGATATGGTGAAGGATTCAAGGAGAGGTCCTGGATTGCAATCATGGTGGGTGTGGGGAGGTGTGTCGTCGCAGACACTGCTCCCGTGCGATCTTCAAGTTGACGCCCATATTGAACGACGATGAGCTCAACCACTTGGAACTATGCTCAAGACTTCTACGCGTCCTTCCAGGCGTCTCGCTCTGGTCATTCTCTACGTGCCGCACAGTCGATCTTCATCGCTCACATACACGTATAGACCTTGAAGGTCGCCTCGCTGCCCTCAAATCTACAAGCAGCGATGGGGGCCTGCAGAGTGTGACTTTAGATCTTGCGAAGCTCACGAAGGCCCTTACCGACGCGAGTGGGTCCCTCCCAAGCTATGATCAGCGACAATGTGAACTGGTGAGTTCTTTCATGAGCTATTGCATTGGTCCTTTCTTTGACTACGAGGTGTCAGGGCTTGCGCGCATTTGAAAGCGAGCTGGAGGCCCGACGCGCCGCCGCTGCGCCCAAGTCGAAATTCGCGTTCAAGCGCAAGGCAAAAGCACCTACTTCTGCTCCCCTCCCGTCTGCACCAACAACTGCGGCTCTAGAATCAGCGCCAATTCCCGCCGCCGCCGCATCCACCACCCATATAACCCTCTCTTCGCATACCAGGCGTTATCTCACCATGGCCTCGCTTCCACTTCCGCCCGATCCCTCCCAGCTTGCATCCGCACGCGATCTCACCATATCAGACCTCGACGAGTGCATCGTAGATCTCCTACCGCGCGAAACCGCGCCGGATGGCAAAACCATCCAGCTTGGCGCGCTGCACATCCGTAACATCACCAACTCCGTGCTCCTCCTTCCATGCATTAGTGGCAGTGCGCTCCTGCATGATATGGATCATTGCGTGGTTGTCGTGGGATGTCATCAGGTACGCTATTCATGTGTTGACGCGGGACGGACGTTATGCTAATGTGTGGCCCGATGTGCGCAGTTCCGTATGCATGCATCGACAGCCATCGACGTCCATCTCGGGGTACCGTCTCTTCCCGTCATCGAACACTGTGCTGGTATCAGGTTTGGGCCGTACCCGTTATCATCCGTAATCCCATCGTCTGCTCGTGCGATGCAGGACCGGGGCTTGGATGGGAAATACCGGGAGGTGCAAGACTTCTCCCACGTACGGGCAACACCGTCACCGAATTGGAGCCTCCTTCCACAGGGCGATGGCAAGGGCTGGGAGGAACTGTTAGGCGGGGGAGAAAGAGAGGTGGGAGAGGGCGAGCTTAGAGCTGCTCTACCGCCGAAGCTGGTTTGATGGTGCTTCGCAGGAGAATTGGGGCCGCGGGTCTTTTCATGTTCAGTGTTGCTCTGCATTCATGCATTGTTGATTTCAATGAAATTCTGCTCATCATTTAGCTTCTTCGAACCTTTCAACATTCAGTTACCTGTTTCTTTTCGTCCCTGCATGGACGACCTCGTATTTAAATCTGTTGCCCGCGATGGAAACTTCCAGCCAGTCACAAATTTGTATTCAATAAACAGATGTACCAGTAAGGAGACCAAAAAGTCATGGCAATCCTTGAATTTTATGACTATTGCCCACAAGATGCACGAAGAACCAGTGTTGCTGCTCATATACAAACGAGACGTTTAATCGGTAAGGAATGAGAAAGAAGTGCACGAGCGGTGGGGCAGCACAGCAGCCTCGAATGAATACCATTGCTGCTTTGGAGAAATAATGACAACGATACTGCATTGGCACTTCACAAAGGTTTGAGTTGAAGAGGAAATATGCCGGGAAAATCAGTTCAGCCAGCAGGTCGAGGCAGATTCTGCATGTGTTCAGAAAGGAAAAGGTTAAAGGAGTGACGAAACTCGTAGAGATCTCTTATATAGGCACAAAGAGTCGAGAGTCAGAAAGATCCCTGGGCTCGTAACTCAAGTTTTTGTGTCAGGCGGCTTCGGCGATTGGGAGCCGAGTTCCGACTCGTTCGAGACCGTCACTTTCGACGTCTTCGATTTCTACCAGCCACAGTACTTTCGCGAAGATGCCGGCCGCGGGGTGTTCAAGCTTTCAAATTTCAAGCATCGAAGAGAGCAAGCAGCAGCTGAAGGTGCTCCACAATGTTGAAGCTCGCTAGCCAAAATGTATGTATGCGGCTTTCCAGCCTTGCCCAGCTCTCTCTTTATCTAACTTGTCCCTTACACAGACAGTTCATCAGCTTGTTTATTTACTTTGAAACGCCCAATCGCACTCGCTATCTAAGTATCATCGGAGAGTTCAAATTACGTCTATCGTGCGCCTGTTTCCCCTACTTGTGTTATCCCTCTATTTTCCCCTCGTGCGCCTCGCTATTCCCTATGATAAATGATTCACTTCGCCCTGGACCCGTGCCTACGTGCGCGTCCACCAATTTCCAAGCCCCCCTCATCCAAAACGCACCCTCGAATATGCGCTTCCACCCCGTCGACACGTAAATGCGAACGAGGGCCATATCAATCTCCCAATGGCAGCCCGCGCAAGGAGGATGAAACAGGTCTCCTCGGCCCCACGCATTCGACCGCTACGACACCCTCCGCCACATCCACCGTCATCTTGATCAGCCGACGCGTCGCGCGCGGGGTCTCCACAACGCGTACCAATTCTCAGCATTCTCACTCAAGGGAGACGCGTCGCCCGGACCCCAATGCGCGCGTCGGCCTACCACTCAACAGCGCAAAGCATAGCGCCAGGCGCCCAGCCATGTCGATAATACAGACCCGCCTCCTCCTTTTCTACCCTCCCCTATTGTGTGTGCGGAGAAACTGCTGGTGGTGAGCGTGTCGGAGGTGGCGTACCTCCTGCGAGAACGAGAGGGAGGGTAGCGGTGACAGGGACTGAGGGCTGTTGGGCGAATGCTGGAACGTCGCACGGCTGGGGCACGCGTCGTAGCGCGCACATTTCGTTCCCCGATATACTGTTTCGCGCTGTCGTCGCGCGCCCACACCGATGCACGCACTATAGACACCCACCACCCGCGTCGCTTCTCAGATCCGCTGATGAGAATTGGCCATTCCATTTCATTGCTCGAACAAGGACGCACTGGGATCAAGATGGAAGTGTCGAGGGGGTACGCCGTTGCCGAATCGGGGCCTCCATTCGCGGGACCGCCAGCCGAGAGCACCAGGATGTATCAAGCGAAGGGGAAGGGGAAGGGGAGGAGATCTGTCCATAAACAGTTGAAGACACCAGAAACGTCGCGTCAGCCGATTGCAAGACATTTGCCTGTCTAAGCAGCAGCAAGTTCGCTGTCGAACTTCACAGATACATAGGATTTTCAATCAAAAGCCGTATTGCAGTCGTCTGGGCTCTGGAAGTTGGCGGGCCGGCTCAAAGCTGCTCGGAGATACCGCTATTCTCGAGCGGCCCTAAAGCGGCCCTCTTGTTTGTCGGTTTTGAACACGAGGTTGGGCGCCTAACCTGCTTCCTCTATCAATCCACCATCTCTACACCATCTTATGCAGCCATGAACCCGCCAGCACATCCCAGTCAATCGTGAGTCCGATGCAGCCTCTTCATAGCGCCGGTCATTGATCCATGCCATGTAGTGAACACCCTCCACGCATAGCGTTCAACATCCGAGGTTCGCATGCCTTCTCGTTGCCACGGTTGAGGCTCTAATTTCACTACTTTCATACAGATATCAAATGCGATCAGCTTCCACTCAGAACCCTGGGGCGCGCAGGATCCTTCTACGTCAAGATCCTGCTTGACGGCGACGAGAAGTACCGGACTGCACGAACAAAGGGACGGGTTCCTATTGTGTGGTCCGACATCTGCTACTTGTAAGCTTGATTCAGCCTCCTATCTGATGTGCGCTAAGGCGTCAACTTTTCAGAGAGGCCTCAGGGTCGTCCTCTCTGGAACTTCAAGTATACAGGCATCACGCTCTTCACCAAGACAAGTTCATGGGGAGCTGGAAGGTAGTTGTCGGCGATCTTGTCGAGACATATGCTTCAGGTATTGTATTTGTTGCCGCCATTCAAGCTAGGAGGGTACTCACGGCTCCTCCAGGTCCAGCGAGAATAACACAGAAGCTACGCAATGCCGACGCACAAGAGACGCCAATCACCGTCACAGCCTCTATTGCGACCACTCCTCAGGGCATCGGTGCAGAATCGACGAATCAGATGCGAAGGCCCAATACACCCGCCGAATCACAGCGCAGCTCTGGCAGCGTCGAGAGCACTCCATCGACTAGCATCACCATCAACAGTTTGATGAGTCCTTCCGCTGGCGACGCGACCATACTCAAGTCGCTGGCAAATACAAACTCCAACGATACTGAAAGGCTTCAAAGGGAGGAAGCTCTCGCACGCGCCCGCCAGGGCATTGATGATGCACAACTTGCCCCATTGGCGGTCGACAAAGCCGAGAGTGCGATGAACGCTTCGACCGACGCTGTGCTTGCACTTCAGTCTTTCGCCGACACTTGGAACTCACTGCTGAGCAAAATCGAGCTCTTTGTTCAAGTGACTGATCAGCTAACAGAGGTGCGATCGAGACTTCCGCGTAGTTTGATGATCAACGCTGATTGCTACGTGATTTCTATCGGATTCAAGATACATCCCTACGCGAAAACCGCTTGGTTCATACTATCTTTGGTTCCCAAGGTAGGGTTTTGGACCAATATATGTGCCCGTTTCTCACATACACGCAGGCTATCATCGCCCAACGAGACCGCGATGCATCTCTGTGCAATTTGATGAAAACCATCGAGGATATCCATTCCTTCGTGATCGAAGCTGAGCCTCTCAAAATCTTCGCGTCGCAGAGCAAGATTTTGGAGGATTTGGGTCGTTTGACAGTAGAATCTGCGTATCTCATCCGGGACTTCACTATCGACAAAAGCTTCTGTATGTCGCAGATAGCAAATTGTCTGTATTGGCACGATTCTTACAATGCCTGATCAGGGAAGCGAATCGCAACTCTTTCATTCTCGGGGGTGGAGGCCAAGGTTCAGCAGTATACCGAGCAATTCAAAAAATTGGAGGCAGCCTTTCAAGGGCGCGCTACTGTCAACATCGAGATCACAGCTTTGCGTTGCTTGGTCAAAATCGAAGAAATAGGTAAATGATTTGCAGCTTCCTATGGCTTGGCGAAGACTCACCACCTTGCAGCCAAGGACATCAGCCTTCAAGACATGGCTTACGCCAAGGGAGCAGGATATGACTTGGACAGATGCTGCCTACCAGGTACTCGTTTAGCCATCTTGGCCGAACTGCACCAATGGATCAACCTCCCGGATGCTGACGATACGCCTCGAGTACTTGTCCTTACCGGTCTTGCGGGCTCAGGCAAGTCAGCTATCGCGAATACCATCGCACGCTTTTACGACGCCATGGAGAGGCTCGGATCTTCTATATTCTTCGAACGAGCCGACCAAGCGCAGCGGAATTGCGGCAACCTTCTCAGCACTATAGCTCGGGATGTTGCGAATCTGGACTCACAATGGAGGTCGACGCTGTGCGATGTCATCAAAAGCAATGATGCTCTGCGTCAGACAAAGTCGATATCCAGGCAGATGGAGAGTTTTATTCTCCAGCCAGGCAAATCACTCAATACCATTGGACCCATTGTGGTCGTCATTGACGCGCTTGATGAGAGCGGAGATGTATTAGCTCGCCGGGATCTACTGCGAAGTTTGGCGCAGAATGCGACACAGCTGCCCAGCAACTTTAGGGTTTTAATCACAACTCGTGCCGAAGATGACATTTGGAGAGCCTTTTCGAACAAGCAACATGTACATCTCAAGACCATGGACGCCTTAGATCATGTTACCATTGAAGCTGACATTGCGGCGTTCATACAGAGTCAGCTCGCCGAGATCAGCGACATTTTGGAGAAGAAGATGCCGGAGAAGCAGTGGTGCTACAGCCTCGTTGGTGCTTCGGACCATTTGTTCCAATGGGCTGCCACTGCCTGTCTTGCAATTCTTCTACGACAAGGCGGCCATACTCCAATCGAAATACTGGTCGATCTCGTCACCAGCAGGCGCAATCTTGACGAGCTATACACCTCTATTCTTTCTCGAGAATTCAAAGAGGATGACAAGGTGGCCATGTCTCGGTTTAGGCGCGTCATGGGCAACATCTTGGCGGCCAAAGAGCCGCTTTCCATGAGATCCCATTCCGAACTGTGGCGGCAATGCGACGAGGATGATCTCGTAGAGTCGATTGTTGGACCGCTTGGCTCGTTGCTAAGTGGTACCAACGCCGGAGATGTGCCTATTAGTGCTCTACACACGTCATTCTTTGACTTTCTCAAAGACCAAGAGCGGAGCGGGGCATATTACATTGATCCAACGCAGCAGAACCAACACCTTGCGTTGGCAAGCCTCCGCGTGATGAATGCCAAGCTTAAGTTCAACATTTGCGGGCTGGAATCCTCTCATAACAGAAACAGCGCGGTTCCAGACCTCGCCGCTCGTATCCACAGTTCCGTCAGCACAGTACTCCTCTACTCCTGCCGCTTCGTAGGCGCCCATATCGATCGCACTGCGCAGGATGAGGATATGCTCCGCGAGCTGAATTTTTTCTTCTTGGAACGGTTTCTCTACTGGCTGGAGGTACTCAGCTTAGAAAAATACGTCAACATCGCATCAAGATCTTTAGGTACTATTATGACGTGGACTGAGGTAAGTATTTGTGTTAGCGGCCCGAGCTGAGCCTCTCTTTCTGATATGTTTTCCAGAAATACAGCCCGGAGCTCACAGGTGTCGTGAAAGATGGTATCAGCTTCGTCAATGTTTTTGCACCGGCTATATCCGAAAGTGCACCACACGTATATGTGTCTGCCGTCCCCTTTGCACCAACAAATTCTCTGATCTCAAAACAATATTCGCCGAAATATCCCTGTCTGCTTCGTTTAGTATCGGGGCGCCTAAACAACTGGCCATCTGCTCTGAAGACAATTGAAGGCCACACAGAGACCGTCGTTTCTGTTTCTTACTCTCCAGACGGGAAGCACATTGTTTCCGGCTCCTGGGACAGGTCCATTTGTATTTGGGATGCTGAGACGGGTGAGCTTGTGGTGGGCCCATTAACAGGGCACGGAGATCCCGTCACGTCCGTCAAGTACTCGCTCGACGGCAGGTATATCGCATCAGGATCTTCGGACCGCACCATCCGGATCTGGGATGCCTTGACAGGAGAGGTTGTCGCTGGGCCATTCAAAGGGCACACCGGCTTCATCCGTTCTGTGGCCTGGTCACCAGACGGCAAAGATGTGGTGTCTGGATCTGACGACAACACCTGCCGGATTTGGGAGATCGAGGCTGGTGGACCTGTACTAGGGAAATTGCTTGAAGGTCATAGCGATGCGGTCATCTCAGTGGGGTATTCGCCAGACGGGAAGTATATTGCCTCTGGCTCCAGTGACGGGAGCATTCGCATTTGGGATGCTAAGACATACGAAATTGTAGGGGCCCCATTCGAAGGGCACACCGGGGGAGTCAGTTCTGTTGCTTTCTCTCCCGATAGCAGGCACATCGTATCTGGCTCATGGGACAAGACCATCCGGGTCCGGAGCGTATCGACGGGCCAGCTGGTGTCGGGACCGTTTGAAGGCCATAGCAAAAGCATTACCTCCGTCGCCTACTCAAAAGACGGTAAATTCATCGCAACCGGCTCCCACGACAAGACAGTGCGCGTCTTAGATTCTCAGTCGGGAGTGACGGTGGCGGGGCCATTTGAAGGGCACAGCGCAGCAATCAATTCTGTGTCATTCTCTCCAGACGGCCGATGCATTGTCTCGGGCGCCTTTGACAACACCGTGCGGGTTTGGGATGCCGAGTCTATTGGGATCGCGGCGAGGTCAGTGGAAGAAGGGCGGGGCGGACGGGTCCTTGCTGTCGCTTGCTCGCCAGACGGCAGGCACATTGCATCTGGCTCCACGGACGGCAGCATTCGGATTTGGAATCTTGAGACGGGGGAGCTTGTTTTGGGACCATTAGAAGGGCACGGCGACCGGGTCAGATCCATTGATTACTCACCAGACGGCAAACTCATCGTCTCTGGCTCTTATGACAAGACCATTCGGATTTGGAGTGGTGAGACTGGCACAATTGTGGCGGGGCCATTCGAAGGCCATGAACATTTCGTCATGGCTGTGGCTTGGTCTCCAGACGGCAAATACATCGTCTCCAGCTCCAATGACGAAACCATCCGCGTCTGGAATGCTACCACTGGTGAGATTGCGTTGGGGCCACTCACTGGACACAGGGACTCGGTCATGTCTGTGGCTTACTCGGCAAACGGACAGTACCTCGTCTCAGGTTCTGATGACAAGACCATTCGACTTTGGAACACCGAGACAGGCGAGATGGTTGGTGCGCCATTTGAAGGTCACACGAGCTATGTCTTGTCAGTGGCTTTCTCTCCAGACGGGCAGCGCGTGGCGTCTGGCTCTGCGGACAAGACCATTCGCGTCTGGGACATCAAAACTGGCCAGATCGTTGCCGGCCCATTTGAAGGGCACAGCAGACAAGTCAATTCGGTAGTCTATTCGCCTGACGGAAAGTACATCACCTCCTGTTCCAACGACAAGACCATTCGGATGTGGGATGTTGAGACCGGCGAGACCATCGCCGGGCCATTTACAGCGCATAGCGGGGAGGTGAACTCTGTGGCGTACACACGGGACGGAAAATATTTTGTGTCCAGCTCCGAGGATGGAACGATTCGAGTTTGGCGCATCGAACAGGCTCTCGCAAGGGCGAACTTGAGGTGTGTCATGACCGTTCGCGCATTCAAAATTGATCTAACAAATCCAGCAGCAGGAGCGACAATGAGCCTGCTGATTTCCGTGACGATTGCCCCATGGAAAAGGGCTGGGTGTCAACAGCGTCAGGCGACCTCCTCTTCTGGGTTCCGTCGTGGCACCGTGAGGGGTTGTTGTGGCCCAGCAATACAGCGGTCACAGAGTCGAATCTCACGCGGCTCGACCTTTCGAGGTTTGTACATGGATTCAGGTGGCAGGAATGTAGGGAGTCGGAGATGGCGTGATGGAGCTAGAAATCACGAATGAGTACGGCGAAGGACATCATTTACGAACACCTACTTGTATGGACCACATTGGCACACATTCCATCGCCCCCCGAAGTAGTGTAATGCATGTGCCTGTACAGAGTTTCATCCGCCGATCAAGTTGTAAGCATGCATGGTAAAGGCTGTCAGCGGAGTGCAAGGGAATATAATTGAGGTATGCAGGCTGAATAATGCAGAAAGTAGCAGGGACAGTTAGGGTTTTTGTCTTCGCGCCATCAGTTGTGGAAGAAATGAGACGTTTCAGGTCATGGCAGTGGACCGCAGCGAGGCGCAATAGCGTGTGGATGGGGTTGGGGTGGCAAGGCAGCTTCGGGTATTCGCCATGGAGAGCAGGAGCGTGTAACAGCGATATTGGTCTGGACGTTCACAATGTTTTGTGGCGACGAGCCAACGCCGGAAGCGATTGTCTGGCCAGCGGGTCGAGCCGGCCTCTGTCGGATTTGTTCAGGGTGGAAGGGGCAAACAAATTGCGAGACTTGTAGCTATCTATCACATAGGAGAGGGAGAGCGCTCTGACCTTGATATTGCCCACTGTTTTGATGGGATGACCAAAGTGATCGGAGCCGAAGGCCGCGCAGGCGTAGGGTTGGCGTAGAGCTGAGAGCTTGATCGTCGAACTGAAGAGGCGGGATTCCCATTTCAGGCGGCGTTGTGGCTGCTTTGGCGATCGGGAGCCGCATTCCGATCCATCCGAGTCCCTGCTGACGGTCGTCTTAGCACTCGACTTGTGCACAGACGCGTCACGCACTGGCAGCCCGTTCATGACCTGGTGAACTTTTCTAGCACCTATCACATGCGCCACCTGCGTGTTCTCCAGGAGCTCACAGCCCTCCTGAGCATCTCGTTCTTCCCCATCACTTGCTGACACTTTTCTCCCCAGGTGTGTGCTCGCGTGCAAACCCACTAAGCTCAGCGCCCTCATTTGCTCATGATCAGCACCCTGATCCGCACCCCGAACCTACGCTTCCACCTCATTCGCGCGCACATGTGGAACAAGGCCGATGTTGATTTCATATTTTGCGTAGCCACCCACGCAGGGAATGTGCCACAGAGCCCCACATATCAACACTTCACTTTCAAAGGTAACGCATCGCTTTCATCCCAACACACGCGCACATGACCCGTCCCCCTCGGCGGTCCCCTTCGGACATGGCAATGTCCCATTGTCCCCACCTCCGCTACGCCTGGCGCCTTTCCCACTCCCGCAGAGAATGCCCAATCCCGCACACCGCGCATCTTGCCGCGCTGAATCATGCGAAGCTCGTCCCGCCCGAGATTGCGCGCATTGCCCCTTGCTCGCGCTTGGCGGGGACTTTGACTGCCGCTGGCAGGGCTACCGGCGAGCGCGCCGCACTTTGAGAAGGTGGAGGCGGGGCTCTTATAGCGACTGTCGGCGTGCAATATGGGCGTGGTAGAGATCGGGTGGTGATAGAGGAGGCGCTTAAAACGAGAGGGAGAGCGACGGCGGGCAATAGGACTTGACGCGTTTGAGGGCTCGAGGGGAATGTGATGGCGCGGGGTACGCGCCGTAGAGCGTCATACCGTTCATCCCGGTACTCGCTGCACGGTGTCACCTGCCCACCACTAGCGGAGGGAGCAGAATGCAGCTCATACCATTAAGCACTATCAGACCATCACATTCTCGTCCATCTATCACCACTACTGCCAATGCAAGGAGCAGCAGCGCCCGCCGCCGCACATGCGCCAGTTCGTGCGCCCCAATACTATCACGCCCCATCTCACCACCATCAACCAGCTGTGGCGCGGTCTTGACAGCGCGCATATGCACCGACACCAGATGCCATTACTCGACTCAGGCTGGGAGCGGGAATCCAGGGGCGCTCGGAAAGGACAATCTGGTTCGAGGGCGGACGCTGGCATCGCAGCAACGCGGCCGACGCTGAGGCGAGCTGGCGCGACTCGCGAAGGATTCGTCATTGAGCGCAGCTGGCTATCGAGCTGGACGTGATGCTCATCTCGTTCGACAACAGCGCGACGACGACAGACATCAAGCACGCTGCATTTGGCGAAGCGTATACAGGCGTCACGCCGTACTGGAATGTCAGCGAGATATGCGCGTCTAGCCAATACGGAGATTCTGAAAGCACAGGGCCATAATTCTGTTCAGGGTGCCGTGCCGAGGCGCGAGACTCGTCAGCACTATAGTACCAAGACGAATGGAGTACCTGCATGGCTTTTGTGTCGACGCCTCAGGAGCACTCTAGTGGCTTCATCCTTCAATGTCAGAATCTAATGTCTCAGTGCAGGTCGGAATTGCAAATGCTGCTTTTCGGATGATGCCTGTTGAGTTTCTTGGCTCAAGGCCTGCGAGAGTTTATAGATCGTGCCACCTCGGATATTTGAAAGGATAGCCTTTTGAGCTTCTAGGTTTTGCGGGAACGGCGGCAATCTTTCCAAGCGTCCCTAGATTCCTCTGCAGCGTGAGCAAGTTTCAGGAGCTTCCTCGATGACTTCGCCGCGAGGCCGGGCGTAAACGTGACACCCTGTCGATGGTGCAGAGCCGTAGCACGATATTGAGGGCAGCTGTGCGGCAGTTTCGTGGTCCACAGTCAACATCGACGTCGTGGAGAGTCGGTGGGCGGAGTCCAAGAAAATGAAGAAGGCAGAATGGAGAGCAAGTAGGAGAGGTGGGCAGGGAAAGGGGTGGGGCGATGAAGGCTTACTTCACTTCTGGCATGCCAGCTGAATCCCTAAGGCACTTTAGCACCGGATAGGTCCAAGATTTTATCGCGGGTGTCGGGTCGACTTTCATTCGGAATGTAGAGAGGAGGGTGTAGAGTTGGCGCAGAGGTGGGGACTCGGGGCCATTGCGGGCAAAGGCGTTTCCATTTCAGGCGGCGTTGCGGCTGTTTCGGTGATGGGAGCCGGATTCCGACTCATCGTCCGAGAGACTCATCGTCCGAGAGACTCATCGTCCGAGAGACTCATCGTCCGAGAGACTCAGCGTCCGAGAGACTCAGCGCTCTCCCAACCCTTGGACCTCCTCTCACAGCGATACTCTTGTTGCTCAGTGCTCAGCGCTCAGGCCTCAGGCCCAGGCCCGGTAATCGACGGCCGATGACTCCATCCCTCCGTGATAGCAAGGACCCCGAGCCGACCTCGAGCAGCGACCGGCCGAAGACGCTCCACGGACTCAGCATTGCACTCACTCCCGTCCTCCGCACCTGGTCCATGCCCTCCATATTTCCCACCCATTCGGTCACCATCCTCTTTGATGCCACCGACTCGCGATCGTCGTCCCACATGAGGCTTCCCGCGAACGATGAGCGTCATCGGCAGCCGCGCTGCTGCCATCGTTTGCCCGACCTCGCACGACCAACCCGAGGAGCACCTTGACCTGCACGTCAGCGCCGCTCTCGCAAGGAGCTCGCGTCCGACAATATTAATGGGCATATGTGATCCCCCGCGTGAAATACCCGCGCCCGTATACGTACCCGTTTCTCCTTTACCCTGCGCGTCTGACCTGGACCGCGGCTCAACAGCCTATACCACTCGGATCATCTCTACCCAGATTGCTGTTTGGATACTGCTCACCTCGAATCAAACTTCATATCCGTGATAGGCATGCCCATCCTCACCAATTCTCATATGCACTGCCGCAGAAGAAAGCTTTCTGTGGATGGTCAATCAGGTACCATTGAGGACGCATGGTAAGTTTCGCATCTTTCTCGTATTCTACATGCTCGAAGCTCATTCGCCTCAGAATTGTCTTAAAAAGATACACCTCAAACCCGACACCCCCGCCCACTACGCGAGGGCCAATGCGTGTCGTGTCATTCCCGAGCGCTTTGTTCTTGCACTGTGCCTCCTTCATGAACAACATACCTTCCCCTCACAACAACAACTGTGCGCTCATTCGCACCACCCGTTTCATCAACCGCGAATGCGATTCCCAAGCTTGAGCAGCAAACAGTGCTTCCTAGCGACTCAGGCGCGCGCTCTGAGCGAATATGGGGACCAAGGGAATGCAGAAGCATATGCTCTCCCTGAGGCGTGGTATCCTAGACTGACCATCGTCCTCGAGGTGCATGTCGAAGGCGTGCGTCACGCCGAGTATAGTGGATGCTTGACTGCCGACACAATTCTCAAAGTGGCGCGAAACACAAATTCAGTTCAGCTGTGCAAGCTTGTGCCCCTGGCTTCAATGTCTCATTCGTCGCCGACGACTGCCCGCATTCGAGACTCTCGTCGACGGCCTCCACTTGAGGCGGCTACGCGCCTCTGCGCCTAATCTGCTCGCCAACCTTCTCCCCGTCTTCCTCTTTACCCTCAACCAGTCCTAGCCATCACGATATCCAACTAGGCACTCATCCTTGTCAACTTGGACCGACTCCTCGACCTCGTGGCGGGACGCCAGTCGCTGAGCAGTGGTATGCATGTGCCACACACAGAGGCCACAACCATAGTTCGCATGCATGGGAGGACCGCACCATCGGAAATCGGGAAGCCACGCAGGGGGAAAGAAGAAGCAAACGGGATGTCGTGCGCCAAATGCCTGACAAAAAAGGCTCGCTGTGCCGTTGAAGCTCATCGCGGCATGGCTCGCCTCGCTGACTACGGATGGGAAGGGAGGTGGAAGATGAGAAGTGGACGGTATCAAGCAGGAGCAGGAGAAGAGGTGGAGACGCTTGTGAGTCCCTTCCCTCTCTTTGGTGCCGAAAGGAGAGTACTGATCCGAATGGCGTCAGATAACGCGGCATAGAGTGCAGATCGCCCCGAAGTTCGCGCACCGGCGCTTCATGTCTAGGCAACGCGAAGGTACTCGACATCGAGCTCAGCTGCCTGTACCTGCTGCATGCGATGCTCGTCTTGTCCGCCCACAACCCGACGGTGGCCAGCGACATAAGGCTCATCGCAAAGGGACACGCGCTGTATCTGGCGAAGTTTACTGATGAAGGTTACGCAGCGGATCTGCCCAGTGCGAGAGACTCTGGAAGTTTGGAGCCAGCATCAAGCGCGCTCTGCATTTGGCGAAGCGTATAGAAGCTTCATGTTGTGTTCGAATATCAGCGATTCGGATGCGCGCATCTAGCCAATATGGAGGTTCTGAAAGCGCGGGGGCATCCTTCTTTACAGCGCGCCTTGTCAAAGGGCGAGACTTGCCTTTACCACCCGGGCAAGAAACGGTGCACCTATATGATTTATGTCTACAGTGTGTTATGTCCTGTGCAGCGCCCAACGCCAACTATATTAATCTTCTGTATAAACACATTAGTGAGCACTCTTGTCGCGTCCCCCTCTAATTTCTGAGTCTAATGTTTATGATAGTATATTGCTTTCAAGTTGCTACCTCGATGCTCTCGCTACCCAGGCGTCCGGAAGCTCAAAGCGCGTCTTCTGTACGTCTCCTTTCCCGCTTGTGTCATCTCTCTGTCGCCTTCTCTGTGTATTTCCCCTACCTAAAAATGCTGACCCACCTCTCCCCAGACGCGTGCCATCGTGTGTACACCTGCCAAGTCCCAACCCTGCGCACGGTCCCCGCCAAACCTACTCACGCGCTCTACCCAGTCCACGCGCGAATACGGACCTGCACGGCGGTGATGCTGGTTTCCCTTGCTGTGCAGCCCCTGCGTATGCGATGACACAGGTCCCCGTGCCCTCGCGCATTCTATGGCAGCAGTCCACTCTGCCACCCCCACCGCCGTCTTGATCTCGCGGACCCTGCAAGCTGCGCGGATTTCGACTGCACAGAGCGCGCAGATCTACCCACGCTCCAACAAGCCGCATCTCCAGGGCCCCATTACGCGCGGCCTCAACGGAGCGGAGCATGGCTTCCAGGCGATCGGGCACGGCATGTTGCGAACTTCCGCTGCCTCATTCTCTGGCCAATGCCACAAGCTCGCGCTCTCTCGCTGAGCAGGGCTTGCCCGCGGACGCGCGCTCTTCCGTGCAGAATGAGAGGAGGCTCGCGCCGCTGGGATCGCGCACGTCGTGCCGTGCTCGCGACAAAGAAGCCGCTACCGGAGTGTCCTAGACTTTGGCAGGCGGAGAAGTCCCTGCAGCGGCCGGGGGCATGTGATGGTGGCGGAGATCAACCCACGAGTGGATGGGATACGCGAGAAGGAGAGGCACGTCAGCAGTGCGGGCTGGAGGACTAGGACTGTTCGCAGTTGGACGAGTGGGGGGTGTAGCGTATCTGGCTACGCGCCATGGAGCGTCGCACCTCATCCCCCGATGTGCTGCTATGCACCGCTGTAGTGCCCATCACTTGCGCAAGGAGCAGAAATGCACGGCAGGCACATCGTTGTACATCCGCAGAACATCGTATCGCATCCCACCCTCATCAGTCGTCACTCCCGTCAGCGCAGGGAGCATCAGTGCACGCGCGCCCGTGACATCAGGTTCCAAGCGCACGCGCACGCTTTTACACCCCAACGTGTCGCATCTTAGACCCGATGGTGAACACCGCTCCTACCTCCACAGCGCGATCTCGATAATGCGCATGCACCTCGCCCACACCAGATGGGTGCAGCTCGAATTGAAGTGGGAGCGGGAAAGCAGGGCCGCCCGGGAAGCACGGTCCGGTTCGAGAACCTTGGAGGCAGCAAGCACTGAGGCAGATTTGGCGCGACAGGGTGCATACACGGAGAAGACATTGATATCAATATGTTGCGTACGGCGTACGCGTTGTGTGGCAGCTGCAAGTGGAGTGCTAGTGGCGAGCACGCTCATTATGATGTCGCCGTGTTATGATGTCGTAGGAGTCCCTTCCTACACTTGTATTTCCGAGTCTGCAGCGTTGAACAGACGGCTGGCAGATATGACGCTTATCACTGGCTCAGAGACTGCAGTCAGTGTTTGCATATCGCCAGCACACACTCAGACCGATGACACCGAAGCTGACGCGATTGATTCGGCCATACCTGGCAATTTGCGCCTCGGCTGGTCTGTGTCGGCCGTTGAGTGTCCAAGCTGCTCGTGCTGAACTCGTCATCTCACCAGAGCGGTCGCTGAACTCTTGTCGCTACCTTGTCGGTTCTCCTATCACGCATAGTATTGCCACCAAAGACGTCTCCAACTGGCTTATTGAAGACCCTTGTCGGCGTGCTCGAGCGGCCTTGGTCGTCAAGGCCTCCGCGTTCGACCTGCCCTCTTGTACCACACTCTCCCCTCTCATCCCCGCCTGCATTTAGCCTCAATATTGGTCCTCACCGCCCTGCTTATGTCTGCAATCTTCCTCACGTGGACGTCAAGCACTCTCGCGACGTTAGCACTCAGATCTTAGAGCTGTAACCTGTACGCGCTGGTCGGTTGAGCTCGTGATGAGGAGTTAAACGCGAGAAGACGAAGCAAAGACGCCACAAACGGAGCACACCATTGCCAATATGCCGGCACTTGGACGACTACACTCACCAGCCAACTGGAAGCCGTGAAGGAGGGCAGCCGCCGGAGCGTGGGGACGGGTATGCTCAAATTCATGGGGCACAAGAAACCCTGCGCTCTTTGGAAAACTTCGCGGTATAGGTGTTTGCATTGTCGGGGACTGACAGGGAAGGGAGGTGTGGAATGCTTGATACGCCAGTGCGAGCGGGAGAGCAAGGAGTGCAGGATAAAGACATAGTCGTTGGTGAGCCCTTTCATCTCTCTTCAGTAGCGACAGGGCGCAATGCTGATTTGAATAGCAGGCAGCTAAAATCCCATCAAGTGGAGATTCTGAAACATGCCCGCGCCTATCTATCGTTTTGGCTCACCGCGCAGACCCAGGCGTCAGTCGCGTGTTCCACATCGAGCGCAGCCACCTGTTCTCGCCCGACGACATGTCCTTTTCCTTCAATCACGGCAAGCAAGGTCAAGCTCGTCAAGCGCGCTAGATCTGGTCAAGTGTACAAGGGCTTCAAGCTGCACTCCGAGGTCCAAGCGATGTAGATCTGCATATACATACATGTGATATTCTGGAAGTAATCTTCGTTCTGGAGGTTCCAAGGGCTTACGAGAGGCCGTAGGCTGGGGGAAATGCGAGGGTGGTGTAGGGGAAGCTGTCGATACGCAGCCTTCCCGCACAACTTCAAACGCCAGAGAGGAGAGCAGCTTGAAGGGCGCAACAGCTGTGATCAAGTGCGCGTTGTTCCAGCTTCCAGCTTCGATTCTCCTACGGAGTTCCGTCGCGCGGCTCAGCTGGCCTGTTGCTCGGACCGCGCGGTGCGATATCTTCGATTCCCTGCTCCATCTACGCGCCTTCAGCTCGTACTCAGCGAAACGCGGAGTCACGTACCTCTGGGAGGCTTGCACCCTCTGTCCTACCAGACAACCGCACTGGTTGATGCAAGGGAACAAATGGATAGCGCACGCTTTCCGCCTCGGCGCTGGCTACTGGCTAGGGATGGTGACCAGCTGCGTCGTGCAGAAGACGATCCAGAAGGCGGTGGCCGTTAACTAGCTGAGCTAGGGAAGAAGCATATCTTGGCGAGAAATCCTGTATAGTGCTGGGACTGTTTCAATCCCGATGAGCATGTTTCTATGAATATGCGTGTTTGTTTTGTCTACAGATGCCAAAGCAGCCCCCGTGATGACAGCGCGCTCGACAGAAGCCATGCATAGACGAAGCTGTATGTCACCTTGACGCCTTGCGAGGTCATCCAGAGTGTATACACCCGAGGTCCTGAAGCCCGACGCTGCATGTCATTTTACGTCCACATACGCTTGTCGAAATACTGGCCAGTGAAAGCATTTGACCAGAGCAGCGACGGCATCCTCCGGTGAGCGCGGCCCGTCGGACAAGCGGAGTTACCGGCAGTTCAATCAACTTGAATGGTGCTCACGCGTTGCACACTAGGTTAGGGCGCTTGTCCTTCTCTTTCTCGTACAACCATCATCGCTCAGGAACACGGTCAAAGAAACTCACGGGGGTGATTCGTGAGTGCCCCCCAATTGTTCATCGTGCTTTCGTCTCATCCATAAATATGGCGGGCAGAGAGATACCACCAACCATGAAGTTCACAATCAAAGGTAAATCCGGCACTGCCTTCCCTTCGAAATGATGCTTACCACAGGGCAGATATCGAGTGTGATCAGCTACCATTCAAGAAACGAGGGAAATCACGATCACTCTTTCTAAAGCTCATCGCCGATGGCCCCGATGGACAGCGGGAAGTTTGCACTGGTTCTGTATTAGAGAAAGGACAATCATCCGTTTCGTGGCTCGATACTCTCACCTTGTTCGTCTCACTGTCGCTTTTTGAAGCCAAAATGTGTCTTTGATGTCTTGGATTGCAGCACGGGGACCTCATTGGAACTTCAACTATACCAACGCCACAAACTCCCTCGATTTGAAGAAGGATCGTTCACGTTATCACGAGACGAGCATCTTGGTAGCGCGAAAGTAACCGCCGTCGACCTTCCCAAAGAGGGTTCTTCGGGTAAATGCCGTATCTAATAAGCTTTGTATCAAAACTGATGAAAGTGCGGAGCAGCGCTCCTTGATATACCGCTGCACAAGACAACCAAACCCGGAGGTTCCGACCAAGTCGCAACCAAAATCAAGTTCTCGATTACCTCTCTCCCAAAGCACGCCGCCGTAGCAGTGCTGCAAAGGGAAGAAGCGATCGGAATGGCGGAGCACGGCATCAGCGGCATGCAAGCCGCTCCCTTGACGACTAATAATATGGAGGCCTTGCTCCATGGCTCTGCTGGCGCGGCGGATGCTGTGACTTCTTTCGCAGATACTTGGAGCTCGCTACTTGATAAAATCGAGCCATTTATCGAGATAACCGACAAGCTCGCAGAGGTGCGCTCTCTAGTGACACCATTTGGACCCGGCGGTACTGATATATGCCAATTGGAAGATGCATCCATACGCGAAGATGGCATGTTCTATATTAACAGCTGTACCCAAGGTACGCTCTCAATTCTGCGTAGATTGGGCCACGGACTAAAATTCAAGCAGGCAGTCATCAAGCAACGCAATCGGGATGAATCTTTGTGCGGTCTGATGGAGAACATCAGGGATATTCATTCCTTTTTGTTGGAGGCTGAGCCTCTCAAGAAGATAAAGTCGCATCGTAAGACATTCGACACGATGGGAGGTCTGACTGTGAAGTGTGCTAAATTCATTGTTGAATGTACCGTCAACGAGAAATTCTGTAAGCTGATCTATATCATCTCGTGGATATCAACATTGAGCAGGAGTGCGTTCAGGGAAACGGGCTCTAACTCAGTCGTTCTCTGGGGTGGACGAAGAGATCGCCGGGTACAATACTCAGTTCAGTAAACTAAGGGAGGAATTTAAACTCCATGCAGCTCTTCACACCGAGAACGCAGTCAACGACATAGGTATTGGTCTTGCATGCTACACTTCGTGACTGAATGCTGACCTTTTCATAGCCATAGAACAAGCACTTGAGGGCATGCCGTACGCCGAAGGGGCCCGCTACGGATCGGTGAAGCCTTGCTTGTCAGGCACTCGAACGGCCATCCTAGGCGAAGTATATCAATGGATTGACCTCCCAGATGACCTCAACCCTCCTCGGATACTGGTTCTGACCGGAGCTGCTGGTACTGGGAAATCTGCCATTGCTCGTACGGTGGCCGAAAAATACGACCAAATGAAGAAACTTGGGTCTTCCATATTCTTCGAAGAAGCTTACCGCGCACAGCGCCACAGTGGAAACTTGCTTCCTACCATATCCCGTGACATCGCCGATCTGAACACGCAATGGAGGCACGCACTTTACGAAGAAGTTCATGGCGAAAGAGCATTGCGTCAGACGACATCGATAGCCAAGCAATTGGACAAATTCATCCTCAAGCCTGCCCAAGCGCTGGACGTCGTCGGTCCTGTCGTCATCGTTATTGACGCGCTGGATGAGATCGGCGGAGACGCAGAACCTCGCAGGGAATTGTTGCAGCATCTAGCAGAGGGCGCGGCTAAATTGCCAAGCAACTTTCGAATTCTCATCACAGCTCGACACGAGGACGAGATTCAAGACGCTTTCGTGAACAAAATCCATGTGGAACTAAAGCCTCTTCAGGACCACCTGGACGATATTAGCATGGACAAGGACATTTTCGCTTTCATACAAAGCCAGTTGGCAGATACCTTTGGGAAGACGACTTCCACCAACGGTTGGTGCGAAAGTCTTACTGGCGCATCGGGTCGTCTGTTTCAGTGGGCCGCCACCGCTTGCCTCGCAATCCTCCATCCGGAATTTGGAGAAACCCAGCAAGAAATCTATACCGATCTCGTTAACCACAAGTTGAATTTGGACGATCTGTACAAAAAGATACTTTCCCAAGTCTTCAAGGTTAAGAATAAGAGGGGAGTCTCTCGCTTTCCCCTCGTCATGGGGAACATCTTGGGCGTCAAAGAACCGCTTTCCATGGAGTGCCATGACGAATTATGGCGCAAATCTGACGGAGGAGATGGTGTCGTGAAGTCAGTTGTTGGGCCGCTTAGCTCCTTGTTGAGCGGGGTCCGCATTTCCAATGTGCCCGTTCGCGCTCTACACAAGTCCTTCGTTGACTTTCTCAATGACCGCCAAAGGAGCGGCATATATTACATCGATCCCGAGCAACAGGACCGGCATCTTGCCTTCACATGTCTTCGTGTGATGAACACCGATCTCAAATTCAATATCTGCGGTCTGGAGTCCTCATACAAACGAAACGTTGATATCATTGACCTCCCCGAGCGCGTCAAAAATTTCATCAGCCCTGCTCTCTACTACGCTTGCCGTTTTGTGGGTGATCATATGAACATTGTTTCGGATGATGAACAGATTGAAGATTTCGCAAGAGAATTACCTAGTATGATGGAATATAACAGGAAGCTATGCCCTGAGCTCCTCACCCTTTTTTGCGGCAAATTTCCATTTTGGCTGGAGGTTCTGAGCTTGATGAAGCAGATGAACACCGCGGCGGGATCTTTGGGCACCATGCTCAAATTTTCCAAGGAAAGGGTAAGACCCATCTTATAGCATCGGGACCATGGAGCATCCACCTGACAATATTCATTCTCAGGTGCAGGGCTCGGAAGGCTCGGAGCTTGCGAGCTTTGTAAAAGATGCAATCAGCTTTATCAACGTCTTCGCGCCACCCATATCGGAAAGCGCACCGCACATATACCTGTCCGCTCTCCCATTTGCGCCGACATCCTCATGCATCTCTCGCCAATACTTACCACAATATCCCAGTACGATAGTACTGTCGTCGGGAAGATTACAAAATTGGCCCGCTTCCCTGAAGATGATGGAAGGGCACAGCGACTCTGTAACCGCTGTAGCTTACTCGCCGGATGGGCGGCAAATTGTCTCTAGTTCTTATGACGGCACTGCCCGAGTATGGGACGCTGAGACCGGCGAGATTGTTCATGGGCCATTCGAAGTGACCAGCTCTGTAAGAGCGATATCATACTCTCCATGCGACAAGCACATTGTGGTTGGCTGTGACGATGGGGGCCTGAGGATTTTATATGTTGAGACGGGCGAAAATATCGGCGGGACCCTCCAAGGCCACACTGACTGGGTCAGATCTGTTGCATATTCGCCATGCGGCAAATTCATAGCCTCCGCCTCTGACGATCACACCATCCGACTCTGGGATACTGTCACCGGCATATGTGCAACAACACTCTTAGGGCACGATGGCTGGGTGATGGCTGTGGCTTACTCACTCGACGGCAAACACATCGCGTCTGGCTCCCGCGACCGCACCGTTCGTGTTTGGGATGCTGAGACATACAAAACTGTAGGGGTTCCATTCGAAGGGCACACCGACGAAGTCATTTCTGTTACTTTCTCTCCCGATAGCAGGCACATTGTATCTGGCTCATCGGACAAGACCATCCGGGTGTGGGATATAACGGGTCAGCTTGTGGCGGGGCCATTTGAAGGCCATAGTGGAGGAATCACCTCCGTTGCATACTCAAAAGACGGCAGGTTCATCGCGACCGGCTCCTCCGATAAGACAGTTCGAGTTTTGGATTCTCAGACGGGAGTGACGGTGGCAGGGCCATTCGGGGGACACAGCGCAGCAGTCCGTTCTGTAGCCTTCTCTCCAGACGGCCGATGCGTTGTCTCGGGCGCCGCTGACAACACCGTGCGGGTTTGGGATGCCGAGTCTCTTGGGATCGCGGCGAGGACAGTCGACGAAGGGCGGGGCGGGCCGGTCCTTGCTGTCGCTTGCTCGCCGGACGGCAGGCACATTGCATCTGGCTCCACGGACGGCAGCATTCGGATTTGGAATCTTGAGACGGGGGAGCTTGTTTGGGGACCATTAGAAAGGCACAGCAACACGGTCAGCTCCATGGCTTACTCACCAGACGGCAAACACATCGTCTCTGGCTCTTATGACGAGACCATTCGGATTTGGAGTGGCGAGACCGGCACAATTGTGGCGGGGCCATTCCAAGGCCATGGAAGTTTGGTCATGGCTGTGGCTTGGTCTCCAGACGGCAAATACATCGTCTCCGGCTCCTATGACGAAACCATCCGCGTCTGGAATGCTACCACCGGTGAGATTGCGTTGGGGCCACTCACCGGACACAGCGACTCGGTCAGATCTGTGGCTTACTCGGCAAACGGACAGTATCTCGTCTCAGGTTCTGATGACGAGACCATTCGGCTTTGGAACACCGAGACAGGCGAGATGGTTGGTGCGCCATTTGAAGGTCACACGAGCTATGTCTTGTCAGTGGCTTTCTCTCCAGACGGGCAGCGCGTGGCGTCTGGCTCTGCGGACAAGACCATTCGCGTCTGGGACATCAAAACTGGCCAGATCGTTGCCGGCCCATTTGAAGGGCACAGCAGACAAGTCAATTCGGTAGTCTATTCGCCTGACGGAAAGTACATCACCTCCTGTTCCAACGACAAGACCATTCGGATGTGGGATGTTGAGACCGGCGAGACCATCGCCGGGCCATTTACAGCGCATAGCGGGGAGGTGAACTCTGTGGCGTACACACGGGACGGAAAATATTTTGTGTCCAGCTCCGAGGATGGAACGATTCGAGTTTGGCGCATCGAACAGGCTCTCGCAAGGGCGAACTTGAGGTGTGTCATGACCGTTCGCGCATTCAAAATTGATCTAACAAATCCAGCAGCAGGAGCGACAATGAGCCTGCTGATTTCCGTGACGATTGCCCCATGGAAAAGGGCTGGGTGTCAACAGCGTCAGGCGACCTCCTCTTCTGGGTTCCGTCGTGGCACCGTGAGGGGTTGTTGTGGCCCAGCAATACTGCGGTCACAGCGTCGAATCTCACGCGGCTCGACCTTTCGAGGTTTGTACATGGATTCAGGTGGCAGGAATGTAGGGAGTCGGAGATGGCGTGATGGAGCTATATGAGTATGGCAAAGGAGGTAATTTACGAACACCTACCTATATGGACTACATTAGCACATATTTCATCCCCCCGCATAGCCAATACATTGACTGCGCTAGTTTGACTGCAGATTCTCCTCTGCCGAGCAAGTTGTAGGCACGGTAAGGGCTGAACATGGAGTGGAAGGGAATATACTTTAGGTATGCAGGCTGAATAATGCAGAAAGTGGCAGGGGCAGTCAAAAGTTTTAGCTTCGCGGTCAGTTGTGGAAGAAGTGAGACATTTCAAGTCATGGCAGTTGACCGCGGCGAGGCGCAATAGCATGTGGATGAGGCTGGACTGGCAAGGCAGCTTTGGGTATGTGCCATGGAGAGCGGGAGCGTGTAACAGCGATATTAGTCTAGACATTTACGAGGTTTTGTGGCGACGAGCCAACTCCGGAAGCGATTGTCGAGCCAGCGGGTCGAGCCAGCCTCTGTCGGATTTGTTCAGGGAGGAAGGGGCAAACCAATTGCGAGGCCTGTAGACCATTACACATGGGAGAGGGAGAGCGCTCTGGCCTCGATATTGGCCACTGTTATGATGGAATGGCTAAAATGATCGGAGCCGAAGGTCGCGCGCGCGTAGGGTTGGCGTAGAGCTGAGAGCTTGAACGTCGAACTGAAGAGGCGGGATTTCCATTTCAGGCGGCGTTGCGGCTGCTTCGGCGATCGGGAGCCGCGTTCCGATGCCTCCGAGCTCTGCTTTGGCTCTGCTTGTTCTCAACGCCAGATACTGGCCAGCAGATCTTCACCCAACTTATACCCAAACACGTCACACAGCTGTAGCCCGTTCATGACTTGATGCTCTGGCTTATAGCGCCTCATTACATTTGCCGTCTGCGTGGAGCTCCGGAAACCCAAACTCAAGGCGCGCCCGTCGTAGGTCTCTTTCCCCTCAGGCCTTCTATGCTATCGTGCATCTTGCCCTTCTCATCACATGCTGACCTACTTCTCTCCAGATGTGTGCTCGCGTGCACGCCCACCAAGCTCCGCACCCCCATTTGTTCGGCCACCCAATCCGCACCTCGCACCCGCGCTTCCACCAAATTTACGCGAGAATGCGACTGTGAAGCAGGATGCTGTTGCTCTCTTATGCCCCGCGTGCTCGTGGCCACGGTCCACGCTCAGCACGCATCACTGCATTATCTATATCGCAAACTCAACGCGTCGCGAGCGCGCAGCCTGTCACATCGTAGAATGCCACGGCGTCAACACGCGCTCTACATGACCCGTCCTCATCAACGGTGCCGAGCAGCCTTCAGGTGCCTGGACATGGCGACGTACCCACCTCCGCCACGCCGGCGCTTCTCGCTCATGTCCACTCCCACGGAGAATGCCTGAACTCGCACACCGCACATCTCGCCGCGCTGATGATCTGAGGCTCGTTCGACCTTGGCGGGGACTTGTACTGCTGTTGGCAGCACTATTGGCAAGTGCACTGGACTTTGGGGAGGCGGGGTGCGGTTCTTGCAGTGGCTGCCGACGTGCGATGTGGGCGCGTTGGAGGCGAGTCGGTGGTGAGATGATGTATGAAAACGAGCGGAAGGTCGGTGGCGTGGTATGGGAACTAGGACCGGACGCGGTTGAGGACTGAGGGCAATGTGGTGGCGCTGTGAGACGCGCTGCTGAGTGTCTCACCCTTCGCCGCCCGACATATGGCTGCGCGCTGTCATTTCATCCACCACTGCGGAGGGAGCGGAAGCCCACAGCGGTTCGCGCCATTGCACACCGCCAGACAACCGCATCTTGCGCTCACCCATCACTACTACCGTCAATGCAGGAAACTGCCCCGCTCGCGGCCCCATATGCACCTGTTCCATGTCCATTGAGCTGTTTCACGCGCTCTAGGACCTCCAACCAGTTGCCCCGCGTCTTACAAGCGCTAATCACGAACAACACCGCTGCCACTGCAGGTGTGGCGCGATCCTGACCGCGCGTACAGTATACGTCGCCGGCACCAGATGTTGCAGCCCCAGTCAGAACGCAAGGGATATCCAGGGGCGCTTGGAAGGATAATCTGGATAGAGGGGGGCGCAGGAGGCAGCGCAGCAGCGCGGCCGGTGCTGAGGCGAGTTAGCGCGAATCAAGTCCAGCGCAGTTGCGTGTTCTACTGGGCTCGATGCTCATCATGTTCAACAACGGCACGAGAACGGGCACAAGCGCGTACTGCATTTAGCAAAGGGTATATAGATTTCAAGATGGATTGGAACGTCAACGAGATGTGCGGGGGCATCCTTCTTTCCAGAGCGTGGTGTCCAATGGCGAGATTCGTCAGTGCTGCCAGTGGTGCATCCATGTGCATGCTGTATGCAAGCATCAGTGAGTACTCGTATGAATTCTTGTCTCAATTTCCGAACCTAATATCTTGGTGCAGATCGGGATTGCAAATGCTGCTTTTCGGACGATGCTTCTGATGTTTCTGACATGCCTGCTAAGATCTTCAGGCCGCCCCAGCTTCGTTAGATGAACTGATCTGCATGGCGCCCACACTGAACCTATCAACCTCTGCCACAGCAAGTGACGGCGTATCGTCTCAAGCCCGTTCTTCTGGCCAACTTTCCCGCAATGACACGCCTGCGCTCAGTCCCGCCTTGTCATCCCCAATCGACAGCACAGAGATCGCCCTATCGTTCACTTATCCATATACACGAATCGCCAGCGCATATTCCTAAGACACTCAAGTCGTCTGCGAATACCCACCCAATCGTGACTCAGGTTGCACCTGCACTTCGCTCGAGGACCAGACCTCTTCGCAGAGTGCTCTCATTCGTTCTTTCAGAACTATGCTCCCACCTCCAATCGCTTCGCCATTCGGAATACACTCGATTACAAAGGTCGAGACAGTCTCGTTTCTGCGCCGCCGCCCCCTTGCGCACTAGCTAGGCATTCTATTTTCGTAGGGCAACTTAATGAAGTGCATAAGAAAACTAGAGCTCGTGTTTCGTCCTCGGCCCTGCACCATTCGCGTCCATGGCTTCACGAGACTGGTCAATACCACGCGACTGTCAGACAAGGGCGCGACAAGAAAGGCTTCCTGCGTCCACTGACGCTTCACTGGTATGGTCTGCCTCGCCAATGACAGAACGGGAAGGGGTGTAGGATGAGGAATGGATGCGTGCCAAGTGCGAGCAAGGGAAGGACAGGCGTCGAAAAGCGAAAACGAGGCAGGTTTCAGACGCGTTTGTAAGTTCTTCCCCTATCTTTGGTGGTGAAAGGACATGGCACTGATTTGCATAGGGGCAGGATACACCCCATATAGCGGAGATCGTCTGGAAGCACGCGCGTGACGGTGCCCCACCAACGCTAGGTGACCGCGAGAACACTCTGCATCGAGCTCAGCGCCCCACACGTGCTCGACATGATTCTCCTCTTGTCCATCGGCGGCGTGATGGCGACCCGCAGTGTCAAGTTCATCAAAATAGAGGTGCGCTGGGCACGGCGGAGCTGTATGAAAAGGGCTAGCACTGCTACGGGCGATCTCGAAAGTATGAAGGCATACCTTGTCGAACAACGCGGAATTTCAAGAAGCGCGAAATGGTCGATGATGGGTGTGAAGGTGGTTGCGTGGATTCCGATGATCATCGGCCTTCTCGAGGAGGTGCAAACACCGAGGAGGAACAGAAGCATGCCAGTACTAGTTGCGGAGCGAACTCTATGTGCGTCCATAGAGTCGCCTGACAAAGTCGCGTCGCGGGACTCGTGGACTCGTCCTTTGCTTCCAGGCGGCATTGCTCTGCTGGCTCGGTCAACTCGGACTGCTTACGAGCGATGGCGAGGCGGGTGCTGGTGCAGCGGATTTGGCCATATTGCTGCCTCGGCCTTGTCGGGCATCGTCCATCTTGGCCGCTGGCTTCTCATCTTCCCTTACAATATTTATTATATTAATCTTGCTTCCCTCGCTTCTTTCATGTTGCAATTGCTGCAGCGCTGTTCAATTGCAAGCTCTCTTTGTCTTACCTCGCTTGGTATTGATGCCGAGGACTTCCCTCACCAATCCATTTGCGACCTTCTCGATCAGCTCTGCCCTCCATGTTCGGCCTGTCCTCTCGTTGGCCACCTTTTCGGCTCCCTTCCCTGCCCGCGTATGAATGCCAATATCGACTGCTCCCCTCTCTATTCACGCTTACAACCCGCTCCCCACGCACGTCACGCACTTGCGCAACACGTCGAACTGAAACCGCAGCACTTGGAGCTATCACCTCCGTGCCCTCGTCCGTCGATCATGATATGGATAATTGGATGCTGCAAAATGCCACGCGCTTGTCGCAAACAGAGCACAAGACCGCGAATCTGCTGGTATTGAGGGGATCACGATCAGCGCCCACCGTGAAGCTACGAGGGCAGCCGCCGGATTCTAGGCAAAGCAAGAGGATGGGACGCCCAACATCAATGGAGACGATGGATATAGCTCCATGTGCTCGGTCAAGAGCTTCACGCGCATGTGCGTCCGCATCGCTTGTACAGGAAAGGGAATGGGCAGTGTTGAATGGGAGATGCACAAGTGCGGGCATGAAATGAAGAAGGCGGAAGCATTGGTAAGTCCCCTTTTTTGGTGGCGGAAGAGCGCAATGCTGATGTGAATGAAAGACTAGTCATATCTCATAAAGGGCAGGCACTCGCCTGCACAGGCTGTCCCTCCGTCTCACCGCGCAGGTCCAGGCGACCGTCGAGGTGCTCATATTCGAGTCACCCGCCTATCCTTGCTCGACACCGTGATGTTCTTTTTCAATGATTTCATAACGAGGGCAATATCAAGCTCGCCAAGACGGGCCGTGCGCTGGATCTCGCGAAACGTACAAGCGCTTCAAGCTGCACTCGAAGGTGTTCACGCCTCAAATGCACGTATCTAACATCGGATTCTGAAAGCATTCTTCGTCCGTGTTCGAGGCCCCATCGCGCGTCCTCCTGCTCAGAATACGGGATGCAGCCGCTGGACAGCCCTTGCCACAGAAAATCTCCCCGAAATCACTGCTGAGGCCGGTGTACGTGCCTACTGCCTGGTCGTGGTACTACTTTTCGCGGCCCGAGGGACTTGCTCGCCTGCGGGTGGAACATCTGGCCTGCTTACACTCGGGAGAAGCCGCATTCCCGGGCGTGTTGAGGGCAAACAACACGCGTTCAACGCCCTTCAAAACGCGGGTGGCAGTTGACAATTTCATGCAGGAGACGATCCAGCAAGTGGTGTAGAGCATCAGGTGCTATGAGCTAGGAAATGTGCTTATGTAGCAGAATGCTTTCAGCGTAGTTTTCGAACTGTGATCATTTTCAACGATCATCCCTTGTTGGACGCGTACCTGGTTTGTTGGCAGATTGGAAACACAGTTCTTGCGATATCTGACAACAGCTGCACATGAGGCCCTGGGGCCACCGATTGGACTACGCAGCTGAACACCTGGATACATGCATATGTAGCCTTTGCGAGTCGAGTCCCGCTGAAATTCGCTATTCGAGGACTGTAAACGGGTGGTGCAGTCTTGGGACTTTGTTGGGACTTCCTGTGCACTGGGCCGGCCCGGTGCGGATATGCGCGCTTAAATTCCTCGAAGTCAAATGGCGCCCACCGCACGAGGCTGGTGCGTGTCCTTCTCTTTCTTATCCATCTACCATCGCCCAAGATATGGACGCAGAAACTCGTGAGGAGAACTCGTGAGCGCCCTCTGCTTTTCATTCACACCTATAGCTCATTGCTAAATACGACTTACAGGGAAACGCCGTCGAGCATGAAGTTCACCATCTCGGGTGCGCCTAGCGGTTCCTAATTCCAACTCGAGATGGTACTTACTTGACATTGGGCAGATATCAAGTGCGACCAGCTCCCGTTCAAGAAACCCAGCAAATCACGATCGCTCTTTGTGAAGCTCATTGCCGATAGTCCGGACGGCCAGCAGAAGGAGCGCACTGATCCTATGTCAGTGAAGGGGCAATCGGCTGCTTCGTGGCCCGGACCCTTTACCCTGTACGTCTCGCAATGGCTCGCTGCAACCAAAACGTTTCTTTAATATATTGCATTGCAGCGTGGCGACCTCATTGGAACTCAAACTGTACCAGCGCCATAAATTTCCGCGCTTTGTAGAAGGATCGTTTGCGGTGTCACGAGACGAACACCTTGGTAGTGTGAAAGTCACCGTCACCGGCTTTCCCGAGGAGGGCGCTTCAGGTATATCTACCTCTAATCATCTCAGCGTCGCGATTGATGACGGGAGAGCAGCGTCCGTCACCAAACCACTTCACAAAACGGGAAAACCTGGAAGGTCCAACGAAGCGGCTACCAATATCACGTTCTCTCTTGCATCTCTCGCAAAGGATGTCGCCGTAGGAGGGATTCAGCTGGAAGAAGCAATCGGAAGGGCGGAGCACGGCATCGATACCCTGCAAACCGCCCCATCAATGACTGAAGATATGGAGGCCGTGTTCAAGTATTCCGCTGGCGCGGCGGACACCATCGCTTCCTTCGCCGATACTTGGGACTCGCTAATCAACAAAATCAAGCCCTTCGTCAACATAGTTGACGATCTTGGAGAGGTGCGCTGATTCATAGGTCTACCTTAGCGCGTCAACGCTAATACACATTGATTGGCAGATCCACCCGTACGCCAAGATTGCCTGCTCAGTATTGACAGTTGTGCCTAGGGTATGCGTCTAATTCTGTTCGTATGAGCTTGAGTACTAAACGCATTCAGGCCATCATTGAGCAACGAGATCGCGACGAATCCTTGTGTGGGCTGATGGAGACCATCAAGGATATCCATTCTTTTCTGCAGGAAGCAGGGCCCCTCAAGAACATCAAGTCACACCGCAAGACGTTCAAAGAAATGGAAAATCTGACCATGGCCAGCGCCCATCTCATCCGCGATTACACACTCCATAATAATTTCTGTACGTTATGCCGTACATATCATCAAATTTACGCTCAAAATATTCCCTAGGGCTACGAGCAGCGACTCAACCATTTACTAATATAAAATCAAAAATCGAAGACTACGTAAACAAGTTCAAGAGCTTGAAGGCAAACTTCCAGGGGGACGCTATTGCTCACACTGAGATCACAGTCTTGAATTGCTTTTCCCAAGTCGAGCGCACCGGTATGAACCACTTGTGCTATATTCAACAGCAAAGGCTGACTCCACGGTAGCCCAAGATGTCATTTTGCTTGACATGCCCTACGCTGAGAGGACGGGCTTTGACGTGAAACAGTGCTGCCTGCCAGGCTCTCGAGCAGATATATTGAGCGAACTCCACGAATGGATCAACCGGCCGGATGGTGATAGCGCTCCCCAACTGCTGGTTCTGACCGGGGCTGCGGGCTGCGGAAAGACTACCATAGCTCGTACCGTGGCGCAGCACTACAAGAATATGGAGAAGCTCGGATCCGCTGTGTTCTTTGAAGAGCTCGAACGACTATATCGTCACAGCGGAAATTTGCTGTCTACCATATCCCGTGACATGGCCGATCTGGACCAAAACTGGAGAGAGGCGCTTTATGAGGCTGTCAAAGCAAAGGCTGCTCTGCGCAAGACAAAAGTGATACGCGAACAGCTGGCCAATTTCATCATTAAGCCTGCCGAGGCGCTCAAGGCCATCGGCCCCATCGTCATTGTGATCGACGCTCTGGATGAGAGCGGAGACGCTAACGCGCGCAAGGAGTTGCTTCAAGCTTTGGCAGAGAGCGCCATCGAGTTGCCCAGCAACTTCCGGATTTTCATCACAGCTCGCGACGAAACCGACATCCGTAGCGCGTTCACCGGCAAGCCAAACGTGGAATTAAAGCCTATCAAAGACCACCGTGATGATCCTAGCCTGGACGATGACATCGCCGCTTTCATTACAAGACAGCTCTCCGGGACTTTCAAGGATAACAAGCGGGCCAAGAACTGCAAAAAACTCGCCGACGCCTCAGGTCGTCTGTTTCAGTGGGCTGCCACGGCCTGTCGAGCCATTCAAGACGGTGGAGATAACGGCTTCGTTCAAGAGGAAAAACTAGCCGAAATGCTCGAAGCCAACGGGGATTTGTATAAGCTGTACAAGTCAATACTTGATCGAGCATTTAAAGACCATGCGACGGCTATGAAAAACTTCACAGAGGTCATGGGCTATGTCTTGGCTGCCAAAATACCACTTTCTCAGCGATGTCATCACAAGCTCTGGAACTTTACAGGTGTTGACGGTGATAAGAAAGATCACGGCGACGCCGAGGATGATGACGACTGCGATGCCGACCGCGATGACAACGTTCAAAACGGCGGCAGTGATAGCAACGACGACGATGCTGACGATGATGCTGACGACGCTGTCAAGTATGGCGTTGTAAATTCAGTTGTTGGACTACTTGGCTCCTTGCTGAGTGGGGTCTACGACTTAGATGAACCCATCCGTCCTCTTCACCAGTCATTCTTCGACTTTCTCGTCAGTGGTGTATATCAGTTTAAGCTCACAGAGCGAAACCGGCGCCTTGCCCTTTCGTGTCTTCGTGTCATGAATGGCCCTTCCGGCCTCAAATTCAACATCTGCAACCTGGAGTCCTCACACAAACGAAATATAGACTGCCCTCCCCCCGCAAATTCTATCAGCCCCGTGCTCTCCTATGCTTGCAATTTTGTGGACAAGCATATAGCGTTCGTGCCGCCCAAAGAGGAATCGCACGAGTTGGAAGGTGCCGGAAATTTGCGCAAGAACAAGATTCGCAGGAAGCTGCGCTTAGAGCTTCTCATTTTCTTCCGCAGGAATTTTCTGTTCTGGCTTGAAGTTCTGAGCGTAGAGAAGCACATGAACATCGCTTCCGGATCCCTGGCGGCGATTCGCAATTATGCTTTAAGCAAATTGAAGGTCAGTTGCATTCAGGTATCTTCATGCGCAGAATCTGAAGTCCATGATCACGCACAGCCGCAAGAACAAGAACTTGTAGAATTTGCAAAAGATGCCATTAGCTTTGTCAATGTCTTTGCACCGCCGATTTCTGAGAGCGTCCCCCACATATATCTATCCGCTCTCCCCTTTGCCCCTGAATCGTCGCTGATCTCCAAACAATATTCACGGCACTTTCCCGGTGTACTGCAATTGCTGTCGGGAAGCTTGGACAACTGGCCTGCGGCTTTGAAGACAATCGAAGGGCACACAAAGACCGTCACTTCTGTGTCTTACTCTCCAGATGGCAGGCACATTGTTTCCGTCTCCTGGGACGAATCCATGTACATTTGGGATGCCGAGACAGGTGAGATTGCGGCGGGCCCATTCACAGGGCATAGTAGCGCCATTACGTCCGTGAGCTACTCTCCAGACGGCAGGCATATTGCGTCAGGATCCTTCGACCAGACCATTCGGATCAGCGATGCCTTGACAGGAGAGGTTGTCGCTGGACCATTTGAAGGGCACACGCGTACCATTAAATCTGTAGCCTGGTCCCCAGACAGCAAATATGTGGTGTCTGGATCTATTGACCACACCTGCCGGGTTTGGAAGATCGAGGCTGGCGGAACTGCAGTCGGGAGAGTGCTTGAAGGGCATAGCGATGCGGTCATGTCAGTGGGGTATTCGCCAGACGGGAAGTATATTGCCTCTGGCTCCAGTGACGGGAGCATTCGCATTTGGGAAGCTGAGACATACGAAATTGTAGGGGCCCCATTCGAAGGGCACACCGGGGGAGTCAGTTCTGTTGCTTTCTCTCCCGATAGCAGGCACATCGTATCTGGCTCATGGGACAAGACCATCCGGGTCCGGAGCGTATCGACGGGCCAGCTGGTGGCGGGACCGTTTGAAGGCCATAGCAAAAGCATTACCTCTGTCGCCTACTCAAAAGACGGTAAATTCATCGCAACCGGCTCCCACGACAAGACAGTGCGTGCCTTAGATGTCCAGACGGGAGCAACGGTAGCAGGGCCATTCGAAGGGCACAGCGCAGCAGTTAATTCTGTGGCGTTCTCGCCAGACGGCCGGTGCATTGTCTCGGGCGCCGAAGACAATACCGTGCGGGTTTGGGATGCCGAGTCTCTTGGGATCGCGGTGAGTGCAGTCGAAGAAGGGCGGGGCGGGGGGGTCCTTGCTGTCGCTTGCTCGCCAGACAGCAGGCACATCGCATCTGGCTCCAAGGACGGCAGCATTCGGATTTGGAATCTTGAGACGGGGGAGCTTGTTTTGGGACCATTAGCAGGGCACAGCGATGGGGTGAGAACCGTTGCTTACTCACCAGACGGCAAACACATCGTTTCTGGCTCACGGGACAAGACCATTCGGATTTGGAGTGGCGAGACTGGCACACTTGTGGCGGGGCCATTCCAAGGCCATTCGAATTGGGTCATGGCTGTGGCTTGGTCCCCAGACGGCAAATACATTGTCTCCGGCTCCGCTGACAAAACCATCCACATCCGGGGTGCTACCACCGGCGAAATTGCGCTGGGACCACTTACCGGGCATAGCCACTGGGTCAGCTCTGTTGCTTACTCGCCGGATGGCAAGTACATCGTCTCGGGTTCTTGGGACGGGACCATTCGATTTTGGAATATCAAGACGGGCGAGATGGTTGCAGGGTTGTTTGAGGATCACATTGATGCTATCTTATCCGTGGCCTTTTCCCCAGACGGGCAGCGCGTGGCGTCTGGCTCTAGAAACAAGACCATTTGCGTCTGGGACATCAAAACTGGCCAGATCTTTGCCGGCCCATTTGAAGGGCACAGCAAACTTGTCAATTCAGTAACCTATTCGCCAGACGGAAAGTACATCACCTCCTGCTCCCACGACAAAACCATTCGGATGTGGGATGTTGAGACCGGCGAGACCATCGCCGGGCCATTTACAGCGCATAGCAGGGAGGCAATGGCTGTGGCGTACACACGGGACGGAAAATATTTAGTATCCGGCTCCTTGGATGGAACAATTCGAGTTTGGAGCGTCGAACAAGCTCTCGCAAGGGCAAACCTGAAGTACGTCATCACTGTTTACGCATTCAAGATTGATCTAACAGATCCAGCAGCGGGAGCGACAATGAATCTGCTGATTTCCGTGACGATTGCCCCATGGACAAGGGCTGGGTGTCAACGGCGTCAGGCGACCTCCTTTTCTGGGTTCCGTCGTGGCACCGTGAAGGGCTGTTTTGGCCCAGCAATACTGCGGTCATAGCGTCGAATCCCACGCGGCTCGACATGTCAAAATTCGTACATGGAGTCAGGTGGCAGGAATGTAGGGAGTCGGAGATGGCGTGAAAGAGCTAGAAATATCAGTACGAGTACGGCAAAAGACATAATTTACGAACATCTACCTATGTGGACCACATTAGCACATATTCCATCGCTCTCCGAAGTACTCTGATGCATGTGTCCGTACAGAGTGTCAACCGCCGATCAAGTTGTAAGCATGCATTGGGAAGGCTGTCAGCGGAGTGGAAGGGAATATAATTTAGGTATGCAAGGTGAACAATACATAAAGCAGCATAGGTGGTCAAAGATTCCATTTTCACCGTCAGTTATGGCAGAAATGGGACGTTTCAGGTCATGGCAGTTGACCGCAGCGAGGCGCAACAGCATGTGGATAAGGCTGGGGTGGCAAGGCAGCTTCGGGTATGTGCTATGAAGAGTGGGATCCTGTAACAGCGATATTAGTCTGGATATTTACGAATTTTTGGGGGCGACGAGCCAACGCCGGAAGTGATTGTCCAGCCAGTGGGTCGAGGCACCCTCTGTCGGATGTGTTCAGGGAGGAAGGGCAAACGAATCGCGAGACCGGTGAGCTATTGCACAATAGAGGGTGAGCGCTCTGGCGTCGATATCGGTCACTGTTCTGAAGGGGTGACCAAAGTGATCGGAGCCGAAGGCCGTGCGCGCCGGGTCAGCGCAGAGCTGAGAGCTTGAACGCCGAACTGAAGAGGCGGGAATTCCATTTCAGGCAGCGTTGCGGCTCCTTTGGCGCTCGGGAGCCACATTCCGATCCATCCGAGTCCCGCGGAGAGTTAACTTTTTCACGTGGCGGATTCACTTGCGCCCGCGCCGCGTAGCGTTGCCGGAAGCTGAGGTGAGCTGAGCTCAATGCTTACGGCACCATCAGCTTGGGCTTGCTTGGGAAAGTTAAGGGGAGCTTGGAGCCGCTTGCGAGCTCGGTATCAATGTGCTATGAGAGTACTATTCTCGCACTCGAGCATTGTTCCTCGTCGTTCACTTATGTTCACTTGTCTCACTTGCACTTGGCTTTTTCACTTGCCTCCACCAAACGGCGCTGATGATCACTTGCCGTTCATGCGGGCCATTGGACGCACCCCAGCCAACCTGCTCCAGCTGCAGGCCTCTGCGAAGACCTCATCTTCAAGCCCCATGCAATAGCATTCGCCCCATTGGAGGTTGCGAAGGGTTGCGATCAACTTCACTTGCCTCCCTTCGACAATTGTTATCCCTAAAAGCACCGCTTTCGATCGGATTGGTTCCTCGGGATACGATACGTTCGCGGGCGCAACAGCCTACAAGGCAAACTGTAACATATAAAAAGGGAATAACCAGGGGATATACAGTAATACATGCAGCTATTCAGCTGAGTATCGATCTATCACACCCATAAACACCTGTGCGGACCTGAGCAGTATGTTTGATGCAATATTGTTGTACCGACAAAGTCCTAAGTATATCTTTCTCCTTCCATTGCGACATCTCTAAGTCTATTTAGTATATTTCCGAGTCACATTCATGATCAGCGCCTGGGCATGGGTAGCAGACGCACAATGCCCATGCAGTGTCTACAAAAGAGCGCGCCCAATAGCACAGGAATGATATTTTCAAAAGCTCAAAGAGCTTACCTGAGCTATTGTGAGTGAAAAGCTTTGGCACGATTGAAAACAAAGTGCTCGTACCGAGGTGTCCTCTGCTACGACGCTCTGCGTGCCCACGCAGCCCCCTGTTTTCACAAGGGGCACGTACTTGCACACTCGTAGATCAGCACCTCATCCTCCACCATGCCATGAGCGCCACCCTCATCTCCTCGCTGGGCCTTCCAGAACCTTCACCAGGCAGGGCCGGATCAGACCCGCGCACGGCTACTCGTGGCGGGCAATGGGTGCGGAGGACGGTCGTATAGTCATGCATTCCCTCGTGGATACGGGCATTGGGGAGACGAGCTGGTCAGAGACGAGCAGATCTAGGCATCTGGCTTGCTGGTGCCGTCCCGGAACCTTGTTCAGAGAACGGGGCAAGCACTAACAAGCGGCGACTGTAGTGAGAACAAGGCGCACGCCGGTAGGTGGCCGGTAGCTAGGACCCGAACAACGGTAGTAGAGCCTTGTAACGAAGGCGAGGCCGCTCGATGCCTCTAGCAGCCGTGGGCGATGTCGGGAGGTTGGGTGGTGATCGGGAGCAAGTGCAAGTGCAAGTGCCAAGTGAAGGTGCGCAAGTGAGCCAAGTGAGCCCGCCTAATTTGGCAGCGGCAAGTGAGCCAAGTGAATCCGCCAAGTGGCGAATAAATCTCTCGAGTCCCGCGGCGGCTGCCAATGCTAACCACTAGATCTTCACGACTTGTGCACAGTACTAGTGACACACGCCTCAAGCAGCTCCGGTCAAACCTCATCATATTTTCTATGAGCTCCAAGCACACATGTACAGACGTTCCCCGTCCATCTCGACGCCGCCCCTTCTTGATTGCGTGGACTAGTACTGCACCTGGTAGCACCTCAGCACTCTCACCCCCGACGCATGCTGAGGGAGCTCAACGCGCGCTTGCAGTGCGTATATCCTCCCCGTTCCTTCTATTGTTTTCTCCTTGCGTATTCCCTGTCTCCATCGCGTGCTGACGCCCTTCTACAGACGCGGGCCTGAGTGCACACATTGCTCCCTTACCCAACCTGCACCCGAACGCAGGCTTTCATCCATTCGACGCACGAGTGTGAACACAGAAAAGCGCATAGACGATTTGCCGGAGAGACGCAGGTCCCTGCGCTTGGTGGCTACACTCAGCTCCGCCACACCCCCCGTCTCGATTTCAGACGACGTGTCGCGGGCCCGCGAACGATGTCGGCGCGCAATCAAGACAAACACGCTTTGGGTCCACCTTGCTAGCGAAGGCCCCTAGGCGCTCGCGCACGTCGATGTCCCAGCCCTGGCCGCCTGCTCGGGCAATCCTACTTACAGCACTGTCCCGCCGAGCAGGGGTCCACCCGCGGACCGCGTTGCTCGCGCGGACGATGGGGCGCACGCCCCACTAGACATCGCGCGCATCGCCATCCCAATCGCAGCAAGTGAAAGACGCCGCCACCGGCGAGCGCGCCGGACTTTGAGGACGCGGAGATGTTGCTGCCGTTGGAGTGTGGTTTGGATGGGTGACGGAGAATGTCTGGAAGGTGCAAGCAATGCGTTCTCACTGGGCTGGCAGGCAAACGGAGATGGCGCAAAGGTTGGGAAGCCGGGAGTGGCCGCTACGAATGCGATAGACGCGCTCAACAACGCGGATGCAGGCTCGAAATACCGGAGAGATCTCATCAGACGTTGTTGCGACCATCTCCATGATATGCTCTATCGAGATTGGGGGTATAGAGTGAGTATCCCATTCGTCTTCGCTTGCGCTGGAAATGAAGCTGATATTACACCAGTCAGCGCTGGCCAACTTTGACATCGATTATACGCTCTGGTCCCTCTGCACGGCCAGCCTTCGACGTCCTCACGTTCATCTCCCGAAGGCGAGGGCTGGTCCTCCCAGATTGTTCCAACTCGTCCCTAAAAATTATGTCTTCAGCTTCAATCGCTTCCCCTGCTAAATACGAAATACCCTCGATTTCAGAAGTCGAGAGACAGCCTCGTTTGTGCGCTAGCGTATCCTGGCGCACTATCTAGGCATTCTGCCCTTTGTTCACAGGGCAAATTTACATAAGCGGGGCAGCATGAGGCATCTCGAGCTCGCCTGCTGCCCTCCGCGCTGTACCATCCACGTTCACAGCGTTAAGGGACTTATCAAAACCAGCTTTGGAAGGAAGGCGTTTTGTCTGCAGTGCGCGCTGCTAATGTGGTACGTCCATTGTCTCCTTAAATATTTCGCAATATCTAACCACCTGCCCGTGTGTGCAGGCATTGGTGATGAGCGTGTGCCTTGCTATAGGTCATAGCTTCAAATGTCGCGACTTGGATGAAGAATTTAAGGAACCCATCAAGTCAAATCTCGTGAGGAGTGGGAAGCTGATTCATCGCGATATCTACGCTGGACTGTTTAGTCTCTTTCAAAGCCGAAAATGAATTCTTGTCCGGAGCCTAGCTCTCAGTCGCGCTCGAGCTTGCTTATGGCACGAGAATAAGCCGCCTGCCGACAGCCCATTTCCACCACATGAAGCATCATAATCACACGCGCATTCACTTTCCAAACGAGCAAGAACTATGCGCAATTGAGGATCACACATAGACAGCAGTCAAATCCGCACCTGAAGCTCCAGCACATACTCCGCCATCTCCCTGTTTGCCCCCCAGAGCCAGTGACGTCCCCCGCTCTCCTCGCGGGAGTAGGGGAAGTCATGAACGCGCGGACACCACTACTGGCATCGCAGACAGCAGCGCACTCCGCAGGAAGACCCAATGGCATTTCACCTACTGTCGCGCCAGAGCCCCCAGTGCTGAGATTCCCTGGAGCACCGCTGGCAGAAAATATGGTCTGCACGCGAAACGATGGTTGGATGGCGAGGCGCTCGATCTCGACGGCAGTCCGGGACCGGCTCCGATGGTGGACTCTTGATGTGGAGCCGCTCTGGGAGACAGGGGACGAGCTTGTATGCTTTTGATGATACGCTCCTCTCTTTGTAAATGCCGATCAACTGTTTACCCTGCCTCCGTTCTGCGCATGGGCGTGCGTGAACACGCAGGTAAACCGAACATCTTGCGCTCAAAGACACCGCGGCAGCACTGCGAGTGCGGACTGCTCCTCGTCAGAGCCTACGTCACCCGCACCGTAGTAACGTCTTTTCGATGACAGCTGGTGCAGATCCTCGCCGAGCCGCAGAAATCAACTTCAATCTGGCTATATTGGGAACGTTGTGCCGCTGGCTCGACCCCGTGCGGCGGCGCATCGCCGATGTCTCGAGCTCGTTGGTATCGATGTGGTCGCTTCTCTCCGCCTGATCGCGCCTGGCATTGACGTCGATGACCTCCCCACTTCACTCATCCTCCGAGACCCGCATCGACGCTTAACCGACACTTCCCCTCGGCACCTGCAGCTACTCGCCCTCTCATGTCCACCTCCACCACTCCGTTCCCTGGTTGAGCTTCAACAGCGACCACCCCCCAAGATGGAGACGCACAAGTGCGGGTAGGAAAGGAAGAAGGCAGGAGCATTGGTAAGTACCCTCTCTTTGGTGACGGAAGAGCGCAATCCTGATCTGAATGAAAGACTCGGAATACCCCATCAAGAGGGCTCACTGGAGGTTGCGCGCGCGGGATGTCAGTCCGGCTCGCCACGCAGGCTCAGGCGAATGCCGAGGTTTTCGAAATCAGGTTCAGTCGCCTGCTTCTGCTTGACGTCGCGCTCGATTCTTCAACGACGGCATAGCGACAGCGAGCATTATCAATCTCGTAGAGAAGGGCCGTGCACTGGCCTGGCGAAGCGTGCAAGGGCTTCCAGCTGCACTCGAGTGTCATAGCGCCTCAAAATCACGCTCTACCCAGCACTGTGTTCTGAAAGCATTCTTCGTCCCTGTCGGAGGTCGCGTCGCGCGTCCCGGCTGGCTTTTTGTGCAGAACGCGAGGTGCAGCCGCTTGACAGCGCTCGCTACCTAAAAACCCCCCACTTCGCCCCGGGCCCCTATACCAACAGATCCAGGTTGTCGAAATCGGTTGGCGAGGATGCCTTTGTAGGTGATCGGCTGCCTGGGTGTGGACCGTGTGGCGCCGCCCTTCGTGGGCTGCGTGGCAAGCTTGTTTGCTGGTGCAAGATCAGGCATTTCTGCACTGGGGGAGAAGTCGGGCAAGATCGGCGGGAATATCAAGGGTGAACAGCCCGCATTCGGTGAACTTCGAAATGGGATAGCGATTCGCAGTTTCGTGCAGGAGACGATCCAGTGGCAGCAAGTGGTGCAGAGCATCCGGGGTTGTGAGTGAAGGAAGGCACTTGTTCTGCAGAAGACTTCTACTTAGTTTTCAAACTGTTTTCTGTTTCAATGAGTATGCCTTGTTTGATGTGCGTACCAGTTGATTTGGATGGCTTTGTACTGAAAATCGAGGTGGCACCCGGCGGTGGACGATCGGAACTTCGGAGCTTCAAATCCTGTCGGAGTCGAAGTCTTCAACGAGCTTACTCTGGTTTACGTTCCCGATTCTGCAGCCTGCTGCCGCCTCCTTCAATCTCATTGCAACGTTTGCGATCGCGAGTGAGCTGCGCATCTATTTTCTTGTCCAATGATTGTCCTCGTCTTGCTGTCTCAGTTGAACTCTTCTTGCGAGCCATTCAAGATCGACATGTTACCTGTAGGTGCAGGCCTGCTTCGCACTCTGCTGTTGGATATCAAAGGCAACGCTACGATCGGTCACGCAGTAGCTTCAATGAAATATGAGAAATTCCTGTCGAGGATCGGATACTTAAAGGTCATGCACAGGAGTCCGAGGCAGCCAGGTTTCGGCCAAACGCGATGAAAATATAATGAAGCATTCGTGACTGTGGCCTGAAGCATCTCAGAAGTATCTCCCTCCAGCCCCATTCCTGCATCCGCGATCAACCCGTGCATGTTGAAAACGAGAAACCGCGGCTCGGACATTGCGGTGCATCTGGGCGCCTACCTTGACTGGCCCACGAGGCTACCACGCACGTCTTTCTCTTTCATCCACCCATCATCTTGCCTGGCCATGGCAGAGCAACCACATCCAAACCAATCGTGAGCCTGCCTCGGTCTCCTTCCCATGCGTGTCGCTGATATGAAACACGCAAACAGACCAACGCTGCCCATGGCCTTCAGGATTCACGGTAGACGCGTCGATCTTTTCATGCGCTCAACATATGTCTTACGATCTCACAGATATCAAGTGCGACCAGCTGCCCCTCAAGAACCTCGGGAGAGCTGGCTCATTCTATGTCAAGGTCTCTGTAGACGGCCGAGAGCAGTATCGGACTGAGCGAGCAAAGGGGCGCAGCTCTGTCGCGTGGAACGGCGCTTACATCATGTATGCTTCCTTCTAACCTCAGTGAATTACCCATGCTGATATATAGACATCAGAGAGGCCCTCGGATCATCTTCCGTGGAAATCGAAGTGTACCAGCGTCACACTATCCACCAACTCCGCCAAGCCAAATGTGTCGGCTTATTCGACGACAGCGCCGAAAATCTTCTCAAAGAATGCACTCCAGGTAATTTCTGACATTTTCTATCGAGCAGTTCGTGAATAAAGCCTGATCATCACAACAGTGCGAGCGAGCTTTACTAAACAACTGCATCGTGCGGACAAGCGCGAGGCTGCAACTTCCATCACGTTTTCGGTCGTCCTCATCTCCCAGAATATCAATGTGCCGCCGGGAGTCCAGAGATCACTAGATACCCCACACGCGCAGCCGCAGCAAACCACGAGCAGCGCGACTACCAGCGGGACTGCGACTCCATCTACCATCCCTTCCTTCGACGCTGCCGGCACACCACCTACAAGTGCAGCGCAGCCAGACATAAGCCAGCTGCAAAGAGACGAGGCCCTCGCGAGTGCTCGAACTGGCCTCGGCCGTATTCACGGCCCTCCCACTGCCATAGAAGAGTCTGACAAGATTATCGACGCCTCTTCCAATGTAGTCAATGCGGTCAGCTCTTTTGCTACAACTTGGAGCAGCCTGCTTCAGAAGATTGAGCTCTTCGTCGAGGTGGCCGATAAGCTGGCAGAGGTACGATTCGAGAATGATCTTTCTCCACACGCTGTAACTGATCCTCATCGCCATTCGAAAGATCCATCCCTACGCTAAAACGGCGTGTTTCATATTGTCGGCAGTGCCAAAGGTAAGCCATGGACTTTATGTTTGCATACGTGTTCGTTGATGAAATATGCGCAGGTCATCATCGCTCAACGCGATAGAGATGAAGCCCTGTGCGATTTGATGAAGACAATTGAGGACGTGCATTCCTTCATGATAGAAGCTAATCCTCTTAAAACCATCCCATCCCAACGCAAGATCCTGGAAGATATGGGTCGTCTAACGGTAGAATCTGCGTATCTCATTCGGGACTTCACCATCGACAAGAGCTTTTGTACGTCGCAAGTATCACGCTCTCTTTTAGTAATGCGCTGATAGTGCTCGGGCAGGGAAACGGATAGCTACTCTGACGCTTTCGGGGGTGGAAGCGAAGATCAAGCAATACGATGATCAATTCAAACAGTTGAGAACGGCCTTTCAAGAACGCGCTATTGTCAACATCGAGATCACTGCCTTACGTTGCTTGGTTCAGGTCGAAGAAACAGGTATTTGATATCCAGCAATCCATTATACGCAGGGAACTCACATCTCTGCAGCCAAGGACATCACGTTTCAAGACATGGCGTATGCCAAAGGAGCAGGATATGACCTCGGCAAGTGCTGTCTACCAGGCACGCGGTCAGGCATCTTGACTGAACTGCACGAATGGATCAATATGCCCGACGATGAAGATAGCACCCCTCGAGTCATGGTGTTAACGGGTGTCGCTGGTTGTGGAAAGTCGGCCATCTCGAATAGCATCGCACGTCATTACGACAGAATGAAGAGGTTGGGATCGTCTGTATTTTTTGAACGGGCAGATCAAGCCCAGCGTCACTGTGGTAACCTTCTCAACACTGTGGCGCGCGACATTGCGAATCTGGACGCACAGTGGCGATCGGGCCTGTATGAAGTGATCAAAGGCAACGATTCTTTGCGCCAGACGAAATCGGTATCTCGGCAGTGGGAGAGCTTTATCCTGGAGCCGGCAAAATCGCTCAATACCATTGGTCCCATCGTCATCGTCATCGACGCCCTGGATGAGAGTGGGGAAGTCGCGGCTCGCAGGGATCTGCTTAAAATTTTGGCGAAGAATACGGCTGAATTGCCCGCCAACTTCAGAATTCTTGTCACAACCCGCGCTGAGGTCGACATTTGTAGAGCGTTTTCAGATAACCGACACGTACGACTCAGGCCCATGGACTCCCTTGACCAGAACACCATCAATGACGATATCGCCAAGTTCATAGAAACCCAGCTTGCTGACATCGCGCACATTCTTGAAGAAAAGATGCCCAATAGGCAGTGGTGCTACGGTCTCGTCGATGCTTCGGATCACCTGTTTCAATGGGCGGCTACCGCATGTCTTGCGATTTTGCGAACACAAGGCGGCTATAGATCAGACGAAATAGCTCTCAATCTCATAAGCAACCGGCGTAGTCTGGACGGGCTGTACACAACTATTCTTGCTCGAGAGTTCAATGAACATGATGAACTGGCCATGGCTCGGTTCAGGCGGGTCATGGGAAATATATTGGCAGCTAAAGAACCCCTTTCTGTGCAGTGCCACCGCGTGCTATGGCGTCAATGTAACACGGATGATCTTGTAACGTCGGTCGTCGGGCCACTTGGCTCCCTGCTGAGTGGTACCAATGCTGGAGCCGGGCCTATCAGGGCTCTCCACACGTCCTTCTTCGATTTTCTCACCACCAGAGAGCGGAGCGAACCGTATTACGTGGATCCTGGGCCACAAAATCAACCCCTCGCGCTAGCATGCGCTCGTGTAATGAACACCGGTCTTGCATTCAATATATGTGGCTTGGAATCCTCCCATAATACAAACAGCGCCGTGCCTGACCTTGCCACCCGCATCCAAAATTCCATCCCACGCGTTCTCTCTTATTCTTGCCGCTTCTTAGGTGCTCATGTACAGCTCACTCCACGGAACAAGAATGTCCACGATGAGCTCCGCGAATTGTTCATGGAACGATTTTTGTACTGGCTGGAAGTTCTGAGCCTAGAAAGGCATATGAATGAGGCTTCGCGATCACTGGCGGCTATTCTGGCATGGATTCAGGTAAAGTGCTCGTTCTAAAACATTGACCAGACAGTTCTAACTCGGACGCCGTGCAGAACCACGGCCCCGACCTCGCAGCTTTTGTGAAAGATGCCATTAGCTTCGTCAATGTTTTTGCACCGCCAATTTCCGAGAGCGCTCCCCACATATACCTATCCGCTCTCCCCTTTGCCCCTGAATCATCACTGATCTCCAAACAATATTCACGGCACTTTCCCGGTGTACTTCAATTGCTGTCGGGAAGCTTGGAAAACTGGCCTGCGGCTTTGAAGACAATCGAAGGGCACACAAATAACGTCAGTTCTGTGTCTTACTCTCCAGACGGCAGGCACATTGTTTCCGTCTCCTGGGACCGATCCATGTACATTTGGGATGCCGAGACAGGTGAGATTGCGGCGGGCCCATTCACAGGGCATAGTAGCGCCATTACGTCCGTGAGCTACTCTCCAGACGGCAGGCATATTGCGTCAGGATCCTTCGACCAGACCATTCGGATCAGCGATGCCTTGACAGGAGAGGTTGTCGCTGGACCATTTGAAGGGCACACGCGTACCATTAAATCTGTAGCCTGGTCCCCAGACAGCAAATATGTGGTGTCTGGATCTATTGACCACACCTGCCGGGTTTGGAAGATCGAGGCTGGCGGAACTGCAGTCGGGAGAGTGCTTGAAGGGCATAGCGATGCGGTCATGTCAGTGGGGTATTCGCCAGACGGGAAGTATATTGCCTCTGGCTCCAGTGACGGGAGCATTCGCATTTGGGAAGCTGAGACATACGAAATTGTAGGGGCCCCATTCGAAGGGCACACCGGGGGAGTCAGTTCTGTTGCTTTCTCTCCCGATAGCAGGCACATCGTATCTGGCTCATGGGACAAGACCATCCGGGTCCGGAGCGTATCGACGGGCCAGCTGGTGGCGGGACCGTTTGAAGGCCATAGCAAAAGCATTACCTCTGTCGCCTACTCAAAAGACGGTAAATTCATCGCAACCGGCTCCCACGACAAGACAGTGCGTGCCTTAGATGTCCAGACGGGAGCAACGGTAGCAGGGCCATTCGAAGGGCACAGCGCAGCAGTTAATTCTGTGGCGTTCTCGCCAGACGGCCGGTGCATTGTCTCGGGCGCAGATGACGACACCGTGCGGGTTTGGGATGCCGAGTCTATTGGGATCGCGGCGAGGGCAGTGGAAGAAGGGCGGGGCGGGGGGTTCCTTGCTGTCGCTTGCTCGCCGAACGGCAGGCACATTGCATCTGGCTCCGAGGACGGCAGCGTTCGGATTTGGAATCTTGAGACGGGGGAGCTTGTTTTGGGACCATTAGAAGGGCACAGCGGCTCGGTCAGATCCATTGCTTACTCACCAGACGACAAACACATCGTCTCTGGCTCTGATGACAAGACCATTCGGATTTGGAGTGGCGAGACTGGCGCAATTGTGGCGAGGCCATTCCGATTCCATTCGGGTTGGGTCATGGCTGTGGCTTGGTCTCTAGACGGCAAATACATCGTCTCCGTCTCCTATGACGAAACTATCCGCGTCTGGGATGCTACCGCTGGCAAGATTGTGTTGGGACCACTTACCGGACACGGCAACTGCGTCAGCTCTGTCGCGTACTCGCCAGACGGCAGGCACATCGTCTCTGGTTCTTGGGACGGGACCATTCGACTTTGGAACACCGAGACAGGCGAGATGGTTGGTGAGCCATTTGAAGGCCACACCGGCCATGTCTTCTCAGTGGCTTTCTCCCCAGACGGGCAGCGCGCAGCGTCTGGCTCTGGAGACAAGACCATTTGCGTCTGGGACATCAAGACTGGCCAGATCGTTGGCGGCCCATTTGAAGGGCACAGCGGAGATGTCAATTCGGTGGTCTATTCACCAGACGGAAAGTACATCACCTCCTGCTCCGACGACAAAACCATTCGGATGTGGGATGTTGAGACCGGCGAGACCATCGCCGGGCCATTTACGGCGCATAGCGGGTGGGTACAGTCTGTGGCGTACACCCGGGACGGAAAGTATCTTGTATCTGGCTCCGACGATTCAACGATTCGAGTTTGGAACGTCAAAGAAGCTCTTGAAAATGCAATCTTGAGGTACGCCGTGGCTAATATCGCATCTAACACTTCTCTGACAATTGAAGCAGCAGGAGCAACAGTTCGGCCGGAGCCGGTGATGATTTCACCATCAACAAGGGCTGGGTGTCCAGCGCATCTGGCGACCTCCTCTTTTGGGTTCCGTCGTGGCATCGCGAAGGGCTGTTGTGGCCCAGCAATACTGCAATGACATTCTCGAATTTTACCAGGCTCGGCCTGTCAAGGTTCGTTCACGGAGTCAGGTGGCAGGAATGCAAGGGGTCGGAGACGGTATAATAGAGCTGGAGATCAATACGAGCACGGCGAAGGACAAGACTTCCAAACACATATCTATACATCACATCTGTACACATTCCACATGTCTCCGCATAGCCAACAAATTGAGTGCTCCAGTGTGTTACTGTGCAGATTCTCCTCCGCCGAGCAGGCTGTAGGCACGGTAAAGGCTGTACATGGGGTGGAAGATCAATATAATGTAGAATGTAAGCTGAACAATACATAAAGAAGCATAGGTAGTCAAAGATTCCATCTTCACTGTCAGTTATGGCAGAAATGAGACATTTTAGGTCATGGCAGTTGAACGCAGCGCGGCGCAATAGCATGTGGATGAGGCCAGGGTGGCAAGTCAGCTTCAGGTTTGTGCTATGGGGGGTACGAGCCTGTGACAGCAATATTAATCTGGACATTTACGAGGGATGCTGTCGACGAGCCAACACCGGAAGCGATTGTCTAGAGCGGGTCAAGGCGGCCTCTGTCGGATTTGTTTAGGGAAGAAGGGGCAAACGAATCGCAGACCTGTAGACTATTTCACAGGGGAGGGGGAGCACTCTGGCGTTGATATTGGCCACTGTTCTGACGGGATGACCAAAGTGATCGGAGCCGAAGGCCGCGCGCGGAGGGTTGGCGTAGAGCTGAGTGCTTGGCCGTCGAACTGAATAGGCGGAATTTCCATTTCAGGCGGCGTTGCGGCTGCTTCGGCGATCGGGAGCCGTGTTCCGATTCCTCCGAGCTCTGCTTGTTCTCAACGCCAGATAACTTACTGGCTAGCAGATCTTCATCCAAATTATACCCAGACGCATCACACATGTACAGCCCGTTCATGAATCTATGCTCTGGTCTATAGCGCCTCATTACATTTACCGTCTGCGTGGAGCCCCAGAAACTCAGGTCCAAGGTGCGCCCGCCGTAGGTCTCTTTCCCGTCAGACCTTCTATCCCTCTGTTGCCCTCCACGTGCATCTCGCCCTTCCCCATCACGCGCTGAGCCACTTCTCTCCAAACGCGCTCGCGTGCACAACCACCAAGCCCGGCGCCTCCATTATTCGTTCGGCCATCCAATCCGCACTTCGCACCCGCCCCTGCTCCAAATTTACGCGCGAATGCGATGGTGAACCAGAACGATGTTGATTTGATATGCCATGCAGCCATTGAAGCAGGGAAGGTGCCCAGTCCCGCGTGCTCATGGCTATAGTTCGCGCCAGCACGCGTCACCGCCTCGTCTGTGCACCTTGCTAACTCAACGTGCCGCAAGCGCGCGGGTTGTGCCATGGTAGAGTGCCACGGCGTCAACACGCACACCACATTACCCATCCACCTCGATGGTGCAGCGAGCTACCTTCAGGAATCAGGTGCCCGGACACGGCGATGTCCCCACCTCCGCAGAGATATCGCTGCGCGCTGTCATTCCACTCACCACTTGCGGAGGGAGCGGAAACTCTCACCAGCTCGTACCATTGCACACCGCCAGACAAACACATCTCGAGCTCATCCACCACCACTGCCGTCAATGTTAATGCAGGAATTGCCCCACTCGCGGCCCCATATGCACCTGTTCCCTGTGCATCCTCGCTGTCGCGCGCATCCCAGGACCTCCAAACCGTCGCACCGCATCTTACAAAGTTACAATCACCATCACGAACACCGCCGCTGCCGCAGCATCCCCGATCAGAACAGTAGCGATAATGCAGGGGCGCTCGGAAAGGACGATCAGGATCGAGGGCGGCGCAGGAAGCATCGCAGCCGCGCGAGCGAGTCAGTGCGGCTGAGGTCGAGCGCAGCTGCCTGACTTGCTGGAAGTGACGTCCATCTCGTTTGACGACGGCGTGACGGCGACGAACGTCAAGCGCGCGCTGCATTTGGCGAAGTGCAGAGGCTTCATATTGTGTTGTAGTACCACGGCGGTTCAGATGCACGCGTCTAGTCAGTATGGAGGGTCAGAAATAGAAGGGTCAGACTTTTTTCCAGAGCGCCGAGTCAACGGGCGAGACTTACGGTGCAGCCAGCAGCGCACCTGTATGCCTTCTGTCTACACACATTAGTAAGTATTCGCGTGACTACTAGTTTCTGTTTCTGAACCTGATGTCTTGGTACAGGTCGGGCTTGCAAATGCTGCTTTTCGGACGATGCTTTTGACGCCTTTGGCATGCCTGCTAACATCCTCGGGCGTCCCACTGCGCCAGATGGATTGATCTGCACGGCACCCCGCCGAATCTATCCCTCTGTCACAACAAGTGACGGCGCCTCGGCCTCGTCTCAGGCCCGTTCTGCGAGCCAACTTTCCCTCAGGGCACACTCACACTCAGCCCTGGCTTGATAGTTCCATCGACAGCACAAGAGGTCGCTCCATCGTTCACCGATTCATATACACGAATCGCCGGCTCTTGGGCCTTAGGACACTCAAGTCCTCGTCTACGAGTGCGAACCCAATCGTGACTTAGGTTGCTCCTGCACTCCGCTCGAGGGTGAGGGCTTTTTCCCAGAGCGCTTCTATTGGTTCCTACACAATCATGCGCACACTTCCAACCGCGTCGCCATTCGGAATGCAGTCGATCGCAGGGGTCAAGACAGCCTTGTTTTCGCGCTGTTTGCCCGCTGGCGGACCACCGGCACACTGTTTAGGTGTTCTATATTCATAGGGCAACTTAACATAAGCGAAGTGCATACAGCGACTCGACCTCGTCTCCTGCTCTCGGCGCTGCTTCATTCACGTCCATAGCTTCATGAGACTGGTCACTATCACACAGTTTTGTAAGGAAGCGCGGAGTGTGCCATTTACGCCTGAAATACGCGTCGCCTATGTGGTACGTTAGTTATCTGCTCAAATTTTCTTCTATATCTGACCATCTGGATGCAGGCTATAGTGACGAACCACGGCATGTTCATGGCAACAACTGTTTATTCACATCTTGGTGCCAGTGATAACAGTAAACGTCGCAACTTGGGCGAAGACTACGACGAGCTCGTAACCATCAGGTCATACGAAAAGCGGGGAAGCGGATTCACCGCAACATCCAGGGCGAACATCTCGGCCTCTGCCAACGCGGGAGACCAAGCACGGACGACTGGCACTTCGATCTCGACAGCAGTCCGAGACCGGCGTCGATTTTGGACTTTTGGTGTGGAGTGGCTCTGGGAAGCAAGGGGGGATTGCATGCCTTTGATACGCTATGCGCTTTGTAAACACAGACCAAACTGTTTACCCTGCTTCAATTCGGCGCGCGAAGACAACGCAGTCGCACTGCGAGTGCGGATCAAAGATAGCTTCAGGTGGACCTGCTTTCTGTCAGAGGCTACGTCACCCGCACCGTAGTGACTTCTTTTCCAGGACAGACGCTGTAGGTGCGGATCCTCGCCGCGCCGCAGAAGTCGACTTTAATCTGGCCATATCGGGAACTTTGCGCCGCTGGCTCGACCCCGTGCGGTCGTCCGAGACCGTCACTTTCGACGTCTTCAATATTTCTACCAGCCACAATACTTTGTTGAAGATGCCGGCTGCGGGGTGTTCAAGCTTTCAAATTTCAAGCATCGAAGAGAGCAAGCAGCAGCTGAAGGTGCTCCACGATGTTGAAGCATTTCGCTAGCCAAAATGTACGTATGCGGCTTTCCAGCCTTGCCCAGCTCTCTCTTTATCTAACTTGTCCCTCACACAGACATTTCATCGGCCCGTTCATTTCCTTTGAAACGCCCTATCACACACTCGCTATCTGGGCGTCCTCGGAGAGTTCAAAATGTGTCTATCGTGCGCCTGTTTCCCCTACTTGTGTTATCCCTCTATTTTCCCCTCGTGCGCCTCGCTATTCCCTATGATAAGTGATTCACTTCGCCCTGGACCCGTGCCTACGTGCGCGTCCACCAATTTCCGTGCCCCCCTCATCCAAAACGCACCCCCGAATACGCGCTTCCACCCAGTCCACACGTAAATGCGAACGAGGGCCATATCAATCTCCCAATGGCAGCCCGCGCAAGGAGGATGAAACAGATCTCCTCGGCCCCACGCATTCGACCGCTACGACACCCTCCGCCACATCCACCGTCATCTTGATCAGCCGACGCGTCGCCGGGACCCCAATGCGCGCGTCGGTCTACCACTCAACAGCGCAAATCATAGCGCCAGGCGCCCAACCATGTCGATAATACAGGCCCACCGCCTCCTTTTCTACCCTCCCCTACTCGCGCGCGCTCGATGTGCTTTGCCCATGCTGGATGGTGTGGCGCCCGCCTTTCCCGAGATCGCGTGCATTGTCTTTGCGCTTGTGTGAGCGGAGAAGCTGCTGGTGGCGAGCGTGTCGGAAGTGGCGTATCACCTGCGAGAGCGAGAGGGAGGGTAGCGGGGACAGGGACTGAGGGCTGTCGAGCGAATGCTGGAACGTCGCGTGGCTGGGGCACGCGTTGTAGCGCGTACACTTCGTTCCCCGATACACTGCTTTGCGCTGTTGTCGCGCGCCCACACCATTGCACACACTATAGACACCCACCGCCCGCGTCGCTTCTCAGATCCGCCAATGAGAATTGGCCATTCCATTTCATTGCTCGAACAAGGACGCACTGGGATCAAGATGGAAGTGTCGAGGGGGTACGCCGTCGCCGAACTGGAGCCTTCATTGGCGGGACCGCCAGCCGAGAGCACCAGGATGTATCAAGCGAAGGGGGAGGGGAAGTGTAGGAGGTCTGTTCATACACAGTTGAAGACTCCGGAAACGTCGCGTCAGCAGATTGCAAGTCGTTTGCCTGTCTAAGCAGCAGGCTCCCTGTCGAGCTTCACAAAAACATGGGATTTTCAATCAAAGCCGTATTGCATTCGTATGAGCTCTGAAAGTTGGCGGGCCGGCTCAAAGATGCTCGGAGATATCGCTATTCTCGAGCGGCCCCAAAGCGGCCCTCTTGTTTGTCGGTTTTGAACACGAGGTTGGGCGCCTAACCTGCTTCCTCTATCGATCCACTATCTCTACACCATCTTATGCAGCCATGAATCGGCCAGCACATCCCAGTCAATCGTGAGTCCGATGTAGCCACTTAATAGCGCCAGTTGTTGATCCATGCCCTGTAGGGAACCCGCTCCACGCATAGCATTCAACATCCGAGGTTCGCATGCCTTCTCGTTGTCACGGATGAGGCACTAATTTCATCTACTTTCATGCAGATATCAAATGCGATCAGCTTCCACTCAGAACCCTGGGCCGCGCAGGATCCTTCTACGTCAAGATCCTGCTTGACGGCGACGAGAAGTACCGGACTGCACGAACGAAGGGACAGGTTCCTATTGTGTGGTCCGACATCTGCTACTTGTAAGCTTGATTCAGCCTCCTATCTGCTGTGCGCTAAAGCGTCAACTTTTCAGAGAGGCCCCAGGCTCGTCCTCTCTGGAAGTTCAGGTATACAGGCATCACACTCTTCACCGAGACAAGTTCATGGGGAGCTGGAAGGTAGTTGTCGGCGATCTTGTTGAGACATATGCTTCAGGTATCGTATTTGTTGCCGCCATTCAAACTAGGAGGGTACTCATGGCTCCTCCAGGTCCAGCGAGAATAACGCAGAAGCTGCGCAATGTCGACGCACAAGAGACGCCAATTACGGTCACCGCCTCCATTGCGACCACTCCTCAGGGCATCGGTGCAGAATCGACGAATCAGATGCGAAGGCCCAATACACCCGCCGAATCACAGCGCAGCTCTGGCAGCGTCGAGAGCACTCCATCGACTACCGTCACAGCCAGGAGTTTGATGATTCCTTCCGCTGGGGATGAGACAACAGGAGATCAGACGCAGCGGGGAGACGCATTCGCGCAACCGTCACAAATCGTCAGTAGCTCGAGTACCGGCGCGAATGCGATCCCTCTCACCTTAGCCCCCACTGGCACCGCCGTCACATCCCATTCGTCCATTGACACCGCTCGCAATAACAGAACAGAGGTCATTAGAAGCGCCCGCAAACGCGTTGACAATATTCGCTCCCCGCCACCGATAGCAGGAAAACTTGAACAGGCCTTCAGTACCGCTTCAGATGCCGCAGATGGACTGGGCGATTTTTCGGATACTTTGGGTTTTCTACTCAGCAAGCTCAAGGTATTTGTCGACGTTACTGATCAATTAGCAGAGGTGCGACGCATCTGGGTTCTTGCCAAACATCTCGACTGATATTTATCTTCCGACAGATCCACCCCTACGCCAAACTCGCGTGGTCAATACTGTCGTTAGTCCCTAAGGTATGGTCTTGATGTGATTACACATGTTCTCGCTTTTATATAAGGGCTGCAGGTAGTGATCGCTGCCAAAGAACGTGACGAATCCTTGTGCGACTTGATGAACACTATCGAAGACGTACACTCCTTTGCGATAGATGCCGAACCCATCAAGGCTGTTGGATCACAGCGGAAGGTCTTGGAAGACATGAGTAATCTGACGATAGAAGCGGCCTACTTCATTGGGAAGTGCACCGTCGACGAGAGCTTCTGTACGTTATAGCAGCAGCGTTCTCCTTCAACGCTATACTGATAACATCTGATCAGGGAAGCGGATGGCGACTCTCCAATTTGCGGGGACGGATACGATCATGGTTCGATATAACTCTCAATTCAAAGCCTTGAAAACGGCTTTTCAGGAGCACGCAATGGTCAACATCCAGATCGACACCTTCCGCTGCTTAGAGCGGGTCGAAGACATAGGCATGTGATTCTCAGTGTTATATGTCTCAGTGAGGACTCATCACTACGCAGCCAAGGATATCAGCTTTCAAGACATGGCTTGCGCCAAGGGAGCGGCATTTGCTTCTGAAAAGTGTTGTTTGCCAGGCACTCGGTCCGGCGTCCTGGGTGAGCTGCACGAATGGATCAACACACCGGATCTGGATACTCCTCGAGTGATGGTGTTGACCGGCGTTGCTGGCCGCGGAAAGTCGGCCATTTCAACCACCATCGCAGAGCATTACCACAAAAGGAAGAGGCTCGGATCGTCTGTGTTCTTCAAACGATCCAAACAAATCAATTGCAACTGTCATCATCTGCTTAGCACGGTGGCCCGCGGCATTGCAGATTTGGACACGCGATGGCGATCGGAGCTGTATAAAATCGTTGGACACGACAGCGACTTACGAGGAACAGAATCAATATCTCGGCAGTGGGAGCACTTCATACTCCCCATGGCCGACTCGCTCAGTACGATTGGTCCCATCGTGGTCGTGATCGATGCGTTGGATGAAAGTGGGGATGTGCAATCTCGCGTTCCCTTGCTTGAACGCTTGGCGAGTAAAGCTTCGGAATTTCCGAGCAATTTCAGAATCTTGATCACCGCTCGCCCTGAACCAGACATTTGGAGAGCCTTCTCGACTGCACCACATGTGCAGATCAAGGACCTGGACACCATAGACCCCGCCGCCACCGAAGATGACATAGCCAAGTTCATAATGATCCAACTTGCCAGTATCAGCACAATCTTGAACAGAAAGATGCCCGAGGCTGAATGGTGTGGGGGGTTGGTGGCTGCATCCGACCATCTATTTCAGTGGGCGGATACCGCTTGTCTTGCGATCCTGCATGCTAAGCGCGGTCACCTTCAGACTGCGATTCTCGTCGATCTCATCAAGAACAAGCGTAACTTGGATGAACTTTATACAACAATCCTTGCTCGAGAATTCGAAGGGGATGATGAGACGGCCATGTCCTGTTTTAGGCGCGTCATGGGCAACGTCTTGGCCGCCAAAGAACCACTTTCCATTCAATCCCATTCCGAACTATGGCTTCAATCTGACCCAGAAGATATGGTGGAATCGATTATCGGGTCCCTCGGTTCTCTGTTGAGTGGAACAAATGTCCGAGACGTACCTATTGGCGCTCTTCACACGTCGTTCTTCGATTTTCTGACGGATGTAGACCGTAGCAAAATATACTACGTAGATCCTCAGCCACGGAATCAGCACCTGGCGCTAGCATGCGTTCGCATCATGAGCACCAACCTCGTATTCAACATCTGTCAACTGGAATCCTCTCATCAACGAAACAGCGCGGTACTCGACCTCGCCGCTCGTGTCCGCCAACACATCACCCCCGTTCTCTCTTACTCTTGTCGTTTCCTAGGCGCTCATGTGACGCTTACTGCCCAAGATCAAGTTCTCCAAGACGAGCTTAAGCGATTTCTCCACGAACAGTTTCTCTACTGGCTGGAAGTCCTAAGCCTCGAAGGACATATGAATGAGGCATCGCGATCACTGGCAGCTATTCTGGCATGGACTCAGGTAATGTGCTCGTTCTAAAACATTGACCAGACAATTCTAACTCGGACGCTGTGCAGAACCACGGCCCCGACCTCACAGCTTTTGTGAAAGATACAATGAAATTCGTCAATGTCTTTGCGCCACTAATTTCCGAGAGCGTGCCGCACATATATCTATCCGCCCTTCCCTTTGCGCCGAAGTCTTCGCTGGTCGCTAGGCAATATCTCATCAAATACCCCTCGACACTGAACTTGGCATCGGGAAGTCTCAGCAACTGGCCTGCTGCCCTGAAAGTGATGGAAGGGCACACTGATTGGGTTAATGCTGTCGCTTATTCGCCTGATGGACAACACATTGTCTCTGGGTCTGATGACGGCTCTGCCTGGGTGCGGGACGCTGAGACCGGCGAGGCGGTTGCTGGCCCGTTCGAATGTACCAGCACGGTAAAGGCCGTTGTATACTCGCCAAATGGCAAGCATATCGTGGTTGGCTGTGACGATGGGGGCCTCAGGATTATAGATGCTGAGACGGGCGAAAATGTCGGCGGGACCCTCCAAGGCCACACTGACTGTGTCAGATCCGTTGCATATTCGCCATGCGGCAAATTCATAGCCTCCGGCTCTGACGATCACACCATCCGACTCTGGGATACTGTCACCGGCATATGTGCAACAACACTCTTAGGGCACGATGGCTGGGTGATGGCTGTGGCTTACTCACTCGACGGCAAACACATCGCGTCTGGCTCTCGCGACCGCACCATTCGCGTTTGGGATGCTGAGACATACAAAACTGTAGGGGTTCCATTCGAAGGGCACACCGGGGGAGTCAGTTCTGTTGCTTTCTCTCCCGATAGCATGCACATTGTTTCTGGCTCATGGGACACGACCATCCGGGTGTGGGATATAACGGGTCAGCTTGTGGCGGGGCCATTTGGAGGCCATAGTAGAGGAATCAACTCCGTCGCATATTCAAAAGACGGTAGTTTCGTCGCGACCGGCTCCGAGGACAAGACAGTTCGAGTTTTAGATTCTCAGACGGGAGTGACGGTAGCAGGGCCACTCGAAGGGCACAGCGCAGCAGTCCGTTCTGTAGCGTTCTCGCCAGACGGCCGGTGCATTGTCTCGGGCGCCGATGACAACACCGTGCGGGTTTGGGATGCCAAGTCTATTGGGGTCGCGGCGAAGACAGTGGAAGAAAGGCGGGGCGGGGTGGTCCTTGCTATCGCTTGCTCGCCGGACGTCAGGCACATTGCATCTGGCTCCCAGGAAGGCGGGATTCGGATTTGGAATCTTGAGACGGGGGAGCTTGTTTGGGGGTCATTAGAAGGGCACAGCGACTTGGTCAGATCCATTGCTTACTCACCAGACGGCAAACACGTAGTCTCTGGCTCTGATGACGGGACCATTCGGATTTGGAGTGGCGAGACTGGCGCAATTGTGGCGGAGCCATTCCGATTCCATTCGGGTTGGGTCATGGCTGTGGCTTGGTCTCCAGACGGCAAATACATCGTCTCCGGCTCCTATGACAGTACCATCTGCATCTGGGATGCTACCGTCGGCAAGATTGTGTTGGGGCCACTTACCGGCCATAGCCAGGCGGTCGCCTCGGTTGCATACTCGCCAGACGGAAAGCAAATCGTCTCGGGTTCTTGGGACAAGACCATTCGACTTTGGGACGGCGAAAGTGGTGAGATGGTTTCAGGGCCATTTGGCCATAGTGAATCGGTCACGTCAGTGGCCTTCTCCCCAGACGGGCAGCTTGTGGTGTCGGGCTCTGCAGACAAAACCGTTTGCGTCTGGGACATAAATACCGGCCAGATCGCTGCCGGCCCATTTGAAGGGCATAGCGGAGAGGTCAATTCGGTGGTCTATTCTCCGGACGGAAAGTACATCACCTCCTGCTCCGACGACAAAACCATTCGGATGTGGGATGTTGAGACTGGCGAGATCATCGCCGGGCCATTTACGGCGCATAGCTGGAGGGTAAGCTCTGTGGCGTACTCCCGAGACGGAAAGTATTTGGTATCCGGCTCCTGGGATCACACAATTCGAGTTTGGCGCGTCGAACAGGCTCTCGCATGGGCGAACTTAAGGTGTGTCATGACCGCTTTACGCATCCGAAATTGATCTAACAAATCCAGCAGCGGGAGTGACATTGGGTCTGCCGGTTTCCGTGACGATTGCCCCATGGACAAGGGCTGGGTATCAACGGCGTCAGGCGACCTCCTTTTCTGGGTTCCGTCGTGGCACCGTGAGGGGTTGTTCTGGCCCAGCAATACTGCGGTCATAGCGTCGAATCCCACGCAGCTCGAAATGTCAAGGTTCGTTCACGGAGTCCGGTGGCAGGAATGCAAGGGGCCGGAGACGGCGCAATAGAGCTGGAGATATCAACACGAGTACCGCGAAGGACATCATTTCCAACACCTACCTATAGACCGCATTTTCACACATTCCACAGCTCCCCGCATAGCCAATACATTGACTGCGCTAGTGTGACTGTGCAGATTTTCCTCTGCCGAGCAAGTTGTAGGCACGGTAAGGGCTGAACATGGAGTGGAAGGGAATATACTTTAGGTATGCAGGCTGAATAATGCAGAAAGTGGCAGGGGCAGTCAAAAGTTTTAGCTTCGCGGTCAGTTGTGGAAGAAATGAGACATTTCAAGTCATGGCAGTTGACCGCGGCGAGGCGCAATAGCATGTGGATGAGGCTGGACTGGCGAGGCAGCTTTGGGTATGTGCCATGGAGAGCGGGAGCGTGTAACAGCGATATTAGTCTAGACATTTACGAGGTTTTATGGCGACGAGCCAACTCCGGAAGCGATTGTCGAGCCAGCCTCTGTCGGATTTGTTCAGGGAGGAAGGGGCAAACGAATTGCGAGACTTGTAGCTATCTATCACACAGGAGAGTGAGAGCTTTCTGGCGTCGATATTGGCCTCTGTTCTGATGGAATGACCAAAGTGATCGGAGCCGAAGGCCGCGCGCGCATAGTGTTGGCGTAGAGCAGCTTGAACGTCGAACTGAAGAGACGGGATTTCCATTTCAGGCGGCGTTGCGGCTGCTTCGGCGATCGGGAGCCGCGCTCCGACGAGCTCTGCTTTGGCTCTGCTTGTTCTCAACGCCAGATACTGGCCAGCAGATCTTCACCCAACTTATACCCAAACACGTCACACAGCTGTAGCCCGTTCAAACGTTCATGACTTGATGCTCTGGCTTATAGCGCCTCATTACATTTGCCGTCTGCGTGGAGCTCCGGAAACTCAAACTCAAGGCGCGCCCGTCGTAGGTCTCTTTCCCCTCAGGCCTTCTATGCTATCGTGCATCTTGCCCTTCCCCATCACATGCTGACCCTCTTCTCTCCAGATGTGTGCTCGCGTGCACGCCCACCAAGCTCCGCACCCCCATTCGTCCGACCATCCAATCCGCACCTCGCACCCGCGCTTCCACCAAATTTACGCGAGAATGCGATTGTGAAGCAGGACGATGTTGCTCTCTTATGCTATACAGCCATCTTGGGGAATGTGCCCCTGTCCCGCGTGCTCGTGGCCACGGTCCACGCTCAGCACGCATCACTGCATTATCTATATCGCAAACTCAACGCGTCGCGAGCGCGCAGCCTGTCACATCGTAGAATGCCACGGCGTCAACACGCGCTCTACATGACCCGTCCTCATCAACGGTGCCGAGCAGCCTTCAGGTGCCTGGACATGGCGACGTACCCACCTCCGCCACGCCGGCGCTTCTCGCTCATGTCCACTCCCACGGAGAATGCCTGAACTCGCACACCGCACATCTCGCCGCGCTGATGATCTGAGGCTCGTTCGACCTTGGCGGGGACTTGTACTGCTGTTGGCAGCACTATTGGCAAGTGCACTGGACTTTGGGGAGGCGGGGTGCGGTTCTTGCAGTGGCTGCCGACGTGCGATGTGGGCGCGTTGGAGGCAAGCCAGTGGTGAGATGATGTATGAAAACGAGCGGAAGGTCGGTGGCGTGGTATGGGAACTAGGACCGGACGCGGTTGAGGACTGAGGGCAATGTGGTGGCGCTGTGAGACGCGCTACTGAGTCTCTTACCCTTCGCCGCCCGACATATGGCTGCGCGCTGTCATTTCATCCACCACTGCGGAGGGAGCGGAAACCCACTGCAGCTCGCACCACTGCACACCGCCAGACAACCGCGGCTTGCGCTCATCCATCACTACTACCGTCCATGCAGGAAACAACCTCGTTCGTGGCCCAACATGCCCCTGTTCCGCGTGCATTGATGCTGTCGCGCACACTCTAGGACCTCTTACCCGTCGCACCGCGTCTTACAAGCGCTAATCACGAACAACACCGCTGCCACTGCAGGTGTGGCGCGATCCTGACCGCGCGTACAGTATACGTCGCCGGCACCAGATGTTGCAGCCCCAGTCAGAACGCAAGGGATATCCAGGGGCGCTCGGAAGGATAATCTGGATAGAGGGGGGCGCAGGAGGCAGCGCAGCAGCGCGGCCGGTGCTGAGGCGATTTAGCGCGAATCAAGTCGAGCGCAGTTGCGTGTTCTACTGGGCTCGATGCTCATCCTGTTCAACAACGGCACGAGAACGGACACAAGCGCGCACTGCATTTAGTGAAGCGTATAGAGATTTCAAGATGGATTGGAACGTCAACGAGATGTGCGGGGGCATCCTTCTTTCCAGACCGTGGTGTCAAATGGCGAGACTCATCAGTGCAGCCAGCGGTGCATCCATACGCCTGTTGTATGCCCGCATCAGTGAGTACTCGTATGAATTCTTGTCTCAATTTCCGAACCTGATGTCTTGGCGCAGATCGGGATTGCAAATGCTGCTTTTCGGACGATGCTTTTCGGACGATGCTTCTGATGTTTCTGACATGCCTGTTGAGATCTTCAGGCCCTTCGTTAGATGAACTGATCTGCATGGCGCCCACACTGAACCTATCAACCTCTGCCACAGCAAGTGACGGCGTATCGTCTCAAGCCCGTTCTTCGGGCCAACTTTCCCGCAATGACACGCCTGCGCTCAGTCCCGCTTTGTCAGCCCCAATCGACAGCACAGATATCGCCCTTTCGTTCAATTATCCATATACACGAATCGAGGACCGGCGTCGATTATGGAATTTTGGTGTGGAGTGGCTCTGGGAATCCGGAAGCAAGGGGCGAGCTTGTACGGCTTTGATACGCCATGCGCTTTGTCAACGCAGACCAAACTAGTACTGTTTAGCCTGCTTCCGTTCTGCGCATAAACTCAGGTAGAGCGGCGGGCATCTTGCGCTCAAAGATAGCGCAGTCGCACTGCAAGTGCGGATCAATTATAGCTCAGGTGGACTGGCTCCCCGTCAGAGGCTACGTCACCCGCACAGTAGCGGCTTCTTTTCGAGGGCAGACACTGGTGCGGATCCTCGCCGAGCCACAGAAGTTGCGCGCATTACTATGCAGCTGCCGCGACCGCACAGAGGCCTCAATCGTTACTCCGTCAGCGTTAGGAAAACCACTCACCAGACATCAGGAGTTGCAAAGCAGGGCAGCCGCATGACTCTGGGGAGAAGGGAGTAAGTGTTCTGTACTTCAATGGAGCCTCAACGTTGCCGTGATGGGCGGGGCGGGGGGATGTAGGAGGAAAGGTGGATGGTGCACAAGCGTGAGCGGGGTAAGGAGAGGTGGAGAAGAGAGAAGATCAGCCGGAGGCGCTCGTGAGTCCTTTCCCCTCTCTTGCGCGGCAAAAGGCACCATGCTGACCTGAATGCGGGCAGATCACGCTTCATAAAGTAGATTTCTCTTGAAGTTCCCGCGCCTCATACGTCAGCCGGGTCAGCTACGCAGATCTAAATGCTCGCAAAGGGGCTCGACATTGACCTAGCTGCTAGGACCTACTTGAGATAATGGACATGTCCAATCATGGCACGCTGGCGAGCAGCATCAAGTCTTGCGCATCAAGCAGCGCTGCGCGTTCGATCTGGCGAAGTGTCTAACGGTCGTCGTTTCTGAAGGTCAGCGACTTCCATGCGTGTATCAACCCCCAAACGGGGAATCTGGAAACGTGGAAACCCCGCCCCGGAGGCCCATCGAAGGCTCGCAGGAAGACGTAGGCGCGGAAGTGAAGCCGGTGGTGGATGTGAGAGTGGGGAAGCAGGGAAGCCGAGGGTAGATGGTCGTCTTGTGGAGTCTTAATCACCGGATGAGGAAGGTAGCCCGACGGACGGACTGGTGATCTGGGACAGCTTCGGCTCCTTCGCGCAGTAGCATCGCGCCTATTCCATATGCCGCATACCCCCGCGAGCACCAACGCGTCTTCTCAGTGTTCCCGGCGTCGCGTACCCCTGGCACAGGTTTCAGGCTGTGATCTTAGGACGCAGAATCACGCAAGCGAGCGATCGTAATGAACGCGCGCTGTTCGCCCAAGAGAGTTGAGGACCGCTCGGTCGAGACGATATGGCGATTCCGTATAGTCCACGTCTGCGGCGTTTTGTGCGATATTCAGACACATTAGTGTACTCTTTAGATTGGGGCGGGCAAAGAGCTTTGGCCCATCCTATATCGAGACCTGCATGTTCATCCAAGATTAGACTCGAGAATCAGTACATATATCAACATTAATTCACTTGCCTTAGTGCGCTAGTACTTGATGAGCAAAGCACTGAGTTAAGAGGAAAGATATATGGCCTCATACTGCAGTCCTCGTCATCGCAGTGATAGCATCGATTGTGACTCCAGACTCGGAGTTAACGCGTTAGTGCCTGCACCGAAAAGGTATTACCATTTCAGGCAGCGTAGCGCTGAATCGACCATCAGGAGCCGAATTCCGACTAGCGCTGCCGATTCCTGCGCCGCTCTCTCGTGCAACACCGACCGCAAACTCGTTAGCCTATGCCCAGCTATTATCAGGACGACATATTCACCCAGACTACTACCTAGAAACCACTACAAAATACCTGCTTTGAACCAACTAGCTTCGCGGAATTTTACCTGCACTGCCGCGAACGAAAACTGACTGGACGACAGATCAGGTGCCAATGAAGATCATCTAGACAGACAAGGTAGGCTCCCTAATTTCTATAATCTACATACATCCAAGCTCATTCACCTTAGTAGAGTTACATGTATAGATGACAACCGCCCCCTTGCGCGTTGACACCCTAGTTGCATCATACGAGGGCCAATGCTCTCCCGACTCCCAAGCGCTTCCTCTCGAGTTTCGTTCCAGCAGTCGACTCTCCTCAAGAACGATCTACTCTCGCTCCTGGAGCCGGGCACTGAGGTCCACTACATGATACGTCAACTGTTCTCGTAGAGTCCACCGCCGCACCCACCAGCGGCAGACGGGGCACCTCCCAGTGACTCAGACGTGCTGGCCGAGATACGGGAGCCGTCAGAGTGCCGAAGTACACATTGTTCCTGAGGCCTCAAATATGAGACTAGTCGCTTCCCTTGATGCGGATGTCGAAGGGCGTGTGGGGCAGCGGATACTGGCCGGTTGGCGAAAGAATTCAAGAGAGACGCAAAAGCTCATTCCAGTTCAACCATGAACATATGCTCCCCTAGCTCCTGCGCCTCGTTCGTTGTTCACAACTTTCCGCATTCAAAACTCTCATCGACGCACGCGACTAGTACTGGTGGTCCTGCTGCCACTTGTCTGATCTGCCCTCCAACCTTCACGTCACTGTATCCCGTTCTTCCCCTCCTGTCCTTAGCACCCTCGGCACCAGGTCCTTGTACGTTTCCACCATCGCATTGTCTGACCAAGACCTCGCCCCCGGCGCCTGTCAACTCCCGTACGCAGCGGCGCACATGCGCCTCGCAGAGAGGCCGTGAATATAGCTTTAGATGTATGGAGAGACCACACCTACCAGAAATCGGGAAGCCGCGAATGAGGGGAGTCATTCGCTGGGGAGAAGATGTCGAACGCCAAGGGCACGATAAGAAAGGCTCGATGTGTCCACCGAAGTGCTTCACAGGGATGGGATCCGCCTCACCAATGACAGAATAGGAAGCGGAGGTGTAGGGTGAGAAGTCGGTGTGTGCCAAGCGCGAGCAGGGGAAGAATAGGCGTCGAAAAGCGAAGATGAGGCAGAGACATTTGTGAGCTCTTCCCCTCTTCAGCGCTTCAGCGGTGAAAGAACACGGCGCTGATTGACTAGGAACAGGATACACACCATATAACGGAGATCGTCTTGAAGTTCTCGCGCGCCGGCACCCACCAACGCTGGGCGACCGCGAAAGCACTCGACATCGAGCTCAGCTTCCCACACGTGCTCGACGTGATCCTCCTTTTGCCCATCGGCGGCGTGACGGCGACGCGCAGTGTCAAGCTCGTCAAAATAGATGCGCGCTGGACACGACAGAGCTGTCTGAAATGTTCAAGCACCAATACGGGCGATCCCGAAAGCATGAAGGCATACCTTGTCGAACAGCACAGAATTTCAAGTGGCACGGAACGGTCGATGATGGAGTGGTCGCATGGATTCTGATAACCATAGGCCTTCTCGTGGAGTTGCGAACACTGAGGAGGAAGAGAAGCATGCCAGTACTGGCTGCGGGGCGGACTCTATGTGCGCCCATGGAGTTGCCTGACAAAGTCGCGTCGCGGGACTCGTAGAATCGACCTTGGCTTCCAGGCGGCATTGCTCTGCTGGCGCGGTCAACTTGGACTGCTTACGAGCTGTGCATGATGCGGAGGAGTGCTGTAGCGGCTGTGGCTATATTGGGATATTTGCTGGCTCGGCCTTGCCGGGCATTGTCTTGGCCGCTTCCCATCTTCCCTTACAATCTTGCTTCCCTCGTTTCCAGCATGTTGCAATTGCTGCAGCGCTGTTCAATTGCAAGCTCTCTATGTCTTGCCTAGCTTGGCACTGATGCCGAGGACTTCCCTTCACCAATCCATTCGCGACCTCCTCGGCACGCTCCATCGGCTCTACCCTCCATGTTCGGCCTGTTCTCTCGTTGGCCATCGACTACTCCCCTCTCTATTCACGCTTAGACCCGCTCCCCTCGCACGTCACGCTTTTGGGCAACACGTCGAACTGGAACTACAGCGCTCAGAGCTGTCACCTCCGCGCGCTCGTCCGTCGACCGTGAGATGGGTAATTGGACGCCGCAAAATGCCACGCGCTTGCCGCAGACAGAGCACAGGACCGCGAATCTCCTGGTATTGAGGGGACCACGATCAGCGCGCACCGTCAAGCTGCGAGGACAGCCGCCGGATTCTAGGCAAAGAAAGAGGATGGGATGCCGAACATCGATGGGCACGATGGGTACAGCTCCATGTGCTCGGTCAAGAGCTTAGCGCGCATGTGCGTCCGCGTTGCTAGTACGGGAAAGGGAATGGAGAGTGTTAAAGGGAGCGTTGGTAAGTTCCCTCTTTTTGGTGGCGAAAGACCGCACTGCTGATGTGAATGAAAGACCAATAATATCTCATAAAGGGCAGGCATATGCTCGCCTGCACAGGCTGTCCCTCCGTCTCACTGCTCATGTATTAGTCATTCACTTTGCCATCATCACTGTGATACTCTCGTATTCGGTCGAAGATTCGGGACTCAAGAGTAGAGGGGGATTGGAAAAATATGAATTACATAGCATTCATGTATGGCAATGGTCGACACAGATCCCTGGCTCAAGTGCCAAGTCTCGAGGGCATATGCGGATAGCGGGTGCATACTCATTACGCCTTCTTATCCTTGTCCGACCCTCCAAGCCCACCTAACCAGCTCGTGCTCTCTTCAGGGGCAACGGTAGGTTTCGTGCTCGTTGGCGGCGCCGCCTTCGCCGCGTCCGCCGCATTGCTACCCGCCCCCGAACCAGAGCCCCACCGCAGCCATGACCAATAGCTCCCCTGCTTGCTCCCCGCTGGAGCCTCTGCTGTCGGTGTGGAATGCTGCGCGTGCACGACGACGCGCTCGGGCGCTGCGGCAGCCGTCTCGGCGTAGTGCGCCTCCTCCGCCTCGCGCATGCGCGCCTCGAAACGCAGCTTCTGCGCCTCCGCGCTGTCAGCGATGCCGACCACGGGGCTGGGCCCGAGCCAGCCGGGGTGCTCGCGGTCGAAGGCGGGGAAGATTTGCGGCCAGATCTTGAGGGAGTAGGACATGGCGAGGAGGGTGAAGCCTGGAGCGGGTCAGATGTGGAAGGGAGGGACTGGAGGGTATGGAGCGGGAAGACGCACCCTGTGTAGCTACACGCATACGAAGCCAGTAATTCATCTCGGCTTGTCTTCTCTCGCGCGACCTCAGGAAGGCCATTCGGTACGAGAATAGCACTGCTACCATCCCTGCAAGCCCAATTAATAAAGATGTACGGAAATAGTGGTCATGTTCAGCATATAGCCATGAGAATAGAGGTCAATGACGCACCTATGGGGACCAGCGGATTGGCCTTTGCGAGACGCCATGCCTTCTCTCCAGCGGTCTCAATTTTGGGGGGTTGGTAGTCGTCGGTCTGCCCGTGTGGCACTCTGGTGCTTGTGCTGTTGCTCATGGCTGGCTCCCCGCGAAACAGACGCGTTTATGGGAAGGAGAAGTTGATGGTCAGAGGAAGGCTTGTGACCGGGGGCTTTGCGCGCGAATGAGGTCTCGCCTATGTCATAGTTCAAGTTCACGATCGGGGAGAGATAATTGAAGTTATTATTTGTCTACATACTCGAGTGGTAACTTATGTGTGGCAATAGTGTATACAAGATGCAATAAGTTAAATGTCCAGAAAGTCCAGTGGTAACCATCCTACCCCTCTACTCCTTGTGCGTCAAGATGACGCTCGATCCGCGGTCCGCGTATCCACCAGCGTACACAGGCTCGTCAGGGAACTGCCCGGAGATGGGCACATGCGACTTGCGCCTGAGCATCATCGCAACCATAGCGATTACGGCAATGAGGAGCGCGCCGGCGGCAGCGGCGAGGCCAATGACGGTCGTGTGCAAGGGGTTCTGCCCGAAGGGAAGGTCGCTCGAGCTCGAGCCGGACGCAGCGTTTGCAGCAAGGTTTCCCTTTCCTACAGTTGCAGATGGGGCGGCGGTGCCGGTGGGTGAGCCATAGATGGCGCCGTAGAGGGAGGACACAGAAGGTGGGACGTCAGCCGCAGATTTCCATGTCGAATTGGAGAAGATTGCGTAGTCTCCGAAGGTAGCACTGATGGAGAAGATAGTCAGCAAAGCCCAGGCCGATTAAAAGGGGGGAACTCACGTGAAGTTGAACGTAGATCGGTCAATTTTGCAGCGATCAAGGCATTCTTGAGCACCGAGGATGATGTTCTCAGGGAGCTTCGCCGCATCAAATACAGACACTCCAATGTCGCCGAGGGTGGCATTGATGACGCCGGCGTTCAGCTTGAAGAAGTTCTGCGCGATCTGCGATGTCCCGGGGTCGACGGCATCGAAGCTCGCGATGAACACCGTCGGCTCGCAAGCCATGTTCTGCTGGAAATGGATGCTGCCCTTGGGGAAGACGGTCGCGCTGCCGAGGGGAACCGTGTTGTTGATCACGTTCGCGCCGTTCTCCATGATGAACTCGGTGTAGATGGGCCCGCCTTGCACGACAATCTGGATCTCTGTCGCTCGAGGGTGCGTGTGCGGGGAGTTGGCACCACTGGAGGAGAACTGATTAGTCCGTGTTGGGGTGTGCGCAAGGGAGATACTTACCAAGGACCCAGGACGCCCACAGTCATTGCGCCGTTACCGGTCAGCAAGGCTGGGAAGTTGGCAGAGTTGGCGCCGACGGCGAAGCCGCCCTGTGCGTTGCCCCTCGCGCCTTTGTTGAAATCGAACACATACGCAGAGTTCGGCTGAAGCAAGCAAAAACACGATGTTAATCAGGTGGTTCGGTAGGCGCGAAAGCGAAGGCACGTACAGTAACATCAGCGACACGAGTGACTTGCGTGTTGGCCGTGATCAGCTCAGCTACCAGTGCACTGTCGTTTGCTGTCTGTGCTGCGACGATTGTGGCGGTGGCGGCCAAGGATGCAAGAACGTTGAAGATCATGACGAGGGGAGGATGGAGATGGAGAGGATGAGTAAGAAGAGGTTCGTGTTTTCCGCACAGTACTTATAGCAACGCATCGTCCGTGAAGCCCATCGCACCGGCCGCTATCGCAGGGCCAAACATGCTGCAGCACTGCCAGCGGCGGTGCACTGTTATTGTGCCTAGAGCGTGATTCAACTGATTGCCATTACGACCGACCGACTGACCGAAGCTGACCGACCGCCCATTACATTCTCGCGTTTCACGGGATGCTCGGTTTGAGGCAACAACGCTGCACCGCTTATGTCCGGATGCCCGACAGATGGCCCGAGATTCCAGATAATCACAGACAAGAGGGTTCGACCCGCGTAGATAGTTTATGATAGAGCGTTATCAGCCAGAATTGTCTTCCAGAAGCAAGAGAGTTGCGATGCCGATTTGGACAGTCGTGAGTCGTCGTAAGCAGATGGAAGAAGAGGTCCAAAAATAACACCACCGCCCTGTGCTACATTTGGTAACGGACTCTATAGCGTCCTTGTTCTCACTCTGCAAATTGCATCGCATGTAAATCACCAGCATGTCGACCTCTACCCTCCAGCTCAAGATCGAATTCAGTGGCGGCCTCGAGCTGCTATTCTCCAATCAGCGATCGCATCGTGTCGAGATTCCGGCGCTTGTCCCTTCAGACAATAACACCAAATCCACCACCGAGGTGCCTGAAGCTGAAGCCAAATCCAAATCGGCGGACATAACATTTCTGATGCACTATCTGCGTGACCATCTGCTCAGGGAGAGGGTGGAACTCTTCATGGAGGCTGGGACCGTGTCGGTTATTTTCGCTATTTCACACAACCTGATGGCTGACTTTTAATCAGACGGCCAGGGATTCTGGTTCTCATCAACGACACAGACTGGGAGCTGGAAGGGGAGGGCGATTATGTACTCAAAGATGGCGATGAGATTGTGTTCATATCAACTCTGCACGGCGGCTGATAGACATCTCGGTGCACGAGGGCTGGCCGATTCGATCCTGTCTGCATCCGCTTGTGAGTTCCACAGACTGCACCCACCTCGTCTCCAAGAGCGACATCGAGACCTAATAAATATGGAAGCTCGCGCGATGTCGAAGCATCTTGTTCGGCATGTTATTTCGTGCTGAGAGCCCGAGACTGGCTGAGGTGGTGCATAAGCACACATACCGGCAGGTACCGGCGAGTTGGCCATCAGACGTGCTGCTCTGTGTGTTCTCGTTCCCTGATGCGAACCTTCCTCTGGCACAAATTTACGTGGCTGGTCTCATCGGGTCTCATCTATCCATATGCAATAACCGCCAAACCCGGGTTCGGCCTGCTGCCTTTCATGCGGTCAAATGGGCAAAGTCTCTAAGCACTTCCGAGTCGGTCAGAGCCCGGCTCGCCCGAGCCCGGTGCTGCAACTTCTTTGAATCGGCGTTGGTGGCATTCACATGTATTCAAAATGCATACTGAAACACTAGTGCTGCAGATCAGGGCCTTGGAATCTTGAGAAGAGATTTACCGTGTGCTGTAATGTGCAAGCTGTGCTCGGGCTGACACAACGACGGTGCACTGCAATGCTGACCGACTCGGAAGTGCCGATATTGATACCGAGGTTGCGTTTTTGTTTCAACGGGCACATCGGTCGTGAAACTAGGCAGAGCCAGGTGCTCGTGCCAAACTCGTGTGTCTATAAATGTAGAGGATGTGATGGACAGATTGTATCATTTCACCCTCCCGCCCCGCTTTCGATTTACTTCATGTTCTCCGCTCTCTCTTTGGCGTCCGCCCTTTCTGCTGTGGCAGTTGCATCAGCAGCTGCAGCAGCGCCCGCCAGCGACGCAGCTCTAGTTGCTCAGCTGATCACAGCGAACACTCAAGTCAACAGAGTTGCAGATGTTACGGTAAGCTCTACAACTCACAGGTCTGAGCCCACCACCTCATGATCTCTCTCTTTCCTTCAGCCCAACTCCGCGTTTGTATTTGACTTTACCGCCCAATCGCGCGGTAACGCCGCCGGTGGCTTCGCAGTGGGCGCGAACTCTGCAAACTTCCCCGCCTTGTTGACTGGCAACGGCGCGATGACCGTCGGTGTGCTCGGGCCCTGGTGTGTACTCTGTCTCTCACCATCATCCTGTTGCTCACAATGCGATCTAGCGGTGCCAACTCCCCCCATACACATCCCAGAGCGACAGAAATCCAGATCGTCGTCTCCGGCGGACCCATCTACACGGAGTTCATCATGGAGAACGGTGCCAACGTCATCAACAACACCGTGGACCTCGGCCAGGCGACCATCTTCCCCAAGGGCAGCATCCATTTCCAGCAGAACATGGCCTGCGAGCCGACGATCTTCATCGCGAGCTTCGACGAGGTCGACCCTGGCACCTCGCAGATCGCGCAGAACTTCTTCAAGCTCAACCAGGGCGTCGTCGCGGCGACGCTCGGCGACGTCGGCGTGTCCGTGCTCGACGCGATGGCGCTCCCCGAGAACATCATCCTCGGCGCGCAGGAGTGCCTCGACCGCTGCGGGATCGACCGCAAGACGTTCAACTTCACCGCGAGCTTCGGCGACTACGCGATCTTCACGAACTCGTCCTGGGGCACGGGCGGCTCGGGCTCGAAGCACCTCGCGCAGCTGAGCGGCGCCGCGGCGTCGTCGTCCGACATCTCGTTCAACGAGAACCCGCTGCACACGGCCGTCATCGGTCTCGCCGCTGCAGCCGGCGCGCTGCTCATCACCGCGTTCGCGCTCGCTGCTGCGATGGTCCGCCGCTCCAAGGCGCACGCGCACACCCCCGTGTCGGTGAAGTACCCCGAGGACTCGTCGTACACGGAGCACACGGCGCCTTTGGCCTACTATAACCCCTATGATGGGCGCAACAGCAGGGACGGATCGCCCGCGAGGAGAGGTCAGTAGAGGGCTCGGTTATTCGCTTACTGTTGGGTCTCTAGGGTGCTGACTGGGCTTGGGCTTCTTGGACATTATATGTTACTCCTCACCTGTATTTGAAGTATTTTTATTTGAAAGGACTATTATATAGAAATGTTAGCTTGTCGCATTACACTCGAACCGGTCTCCGTCAGTGCTTGCGGAAGTAAAATGAAGAGATGAGGATGTGTGATAGGGCCATCCTAACCCTCACGCAGTCGCGAATTCTCTCTGCAATGGTTGGTAGAGAGACTATTGTCGCATTCCTGCATGAGTGAAACTGGAGGTGAGATTTCTGGGAAATTTTCGAAAGGACGTGCATAACCACCAAGCTCGAGTCAGAGTCTGGCACAATGTGGTCGCTTCGGGGGGCATCGTAAGCCGCGTTATTGACGAAATCTTGTATCAGAGCGCGCGTAGCCTGATTGCGTTCGTTCGTTCGTTCTGTTTTTTTGCTTGGATTGACCTTGATTTTAAGGATGACGACGATACTTGAGGAGGGATGGTCATGTCAATGAGTGGATGAAGCATACACGAGTCGTCACATTGGGTAAGTAAAGGACAAGCAATCGAGGCAGTGTCCGTGGGTGAAGTCGATGCAGAATAAATAGGTGACATGTAAATCGAACGCAATTGAACAAATTTATGAGGCGATGATAAACCACCATTTACCCGGCAAGTATTGGTTTATCCGTAAAGTGCTGGGGAAAAACCGCGCAGCCTGAGTTGTAAAATATTCCGAATGATTGGTAGTCGTCTTTGACACGCACCACGGTCGTAATTATCCAAGAGTTGCTGCTGGAAGCGCGCTTAGCTCGATTCCAATTGCCTTGATATCAGGCCTATCATTGGGGAACTCCTTCCAGCAGTGGTCAATAAGGTTCTTAAAGCCCTCCGGGAAACCCGGGGGGAAACGAGGACGCATCCCATGCGCAAGTGCCAGTAAGACGCATATGTCAGGGCTTATATCATGGTATGGAATTTTCCCAGTAAGTATCTGCGAGGAAAGTCATAAATGTGAATTTTTCCATCGTCTCATATAGACTTACCTGGAGCATCAGGCTGCCAAGAGAGTATACGTCGCACGCCAAACTCAACACGGGAGTGAAGTCAACCAGATTATCCCCAAGAGGCTTGTACAGTTCAGGGGCACGCCATCGCATTGCGCCGCCAGCGAGAGATGTGCCGTCAAATTCCATGTCCTCATCCGATACGCCAAAGCCGATAATTTGGACGTGCATGTTATCGTCAACAAAAATGTTCTCTCCATTGAGATCGCCGTGTATTATCCCCTGACTGTGGACTATTATGACGTTAGCCTTGACCTTGGTAGAGAAATGGAAATAACATACGATATGCTATTCCTGAAGCGACACCGCGTACCTGCCCAGATGATGAATGGTTAATGTTTCGATTCTGGATTTGTCGCACAAAATCTCACCAATTGAACCCGTATCTCAGTTTCAGGCTCATTATGTGCCAGGAAGGCATTAAGAGTCCCATTGTCCATCCAAGGAAAAACCATTCCGGTTGACCCGTGCGGACCAAACTCAGCTGTGGTACCTAGCAGCGGTGCAATGTTTTCATGGCGAAGGTCTTTCCAAACTTTGATCTCTCGATAATACCTCTTTGCGCATGAAGGCATTAAAGCGGGTTCAGAGCCCGAGGCCGTGCGGTCGTTCATTTGTTCTAATTCAGCTTTGTTAAGCCTGAATCGGATCACCCTGACAGCAACCTGCATGATGATTCAGCTTTATTCAAGGAACTGTGCGGTGAAGCTTACGCTGTGTGATTGGTCTCCTTCACGCCGAGTGGCCTTCCAGATATCACCATATCCATCAGCGTACACAGAGTATTGCGTATCTTCGGGTAGTTTTACTTCTTCGCTGAGATTCAGAGTTTGACCTTCAAATTCCGCTGGTGGTTTCACGGTGCCCGGAACCCGACCGACCCAGCCCCACCACGAACCAGATGGATATACTTTGGCTCTAGGTTGACGCAACATTTGTCTAGCTGTGATGGCATCTGGATTAGCGCGACTTGGGATTTGGGCCTGGTAAAAAGAGTTGTGTTTGTTAATGATCAAAGGTTGAAGGATCTCGGTGCATACCATTTTCCGGACTCTAGGACTCTGATTTTGATTTGAAGTGTTTCGAAGTGTTTCGAAGCTTCCACAAGGAAAAGATATAGCTTTCAATAGGTAAACTGGCATGAGTCCAACAGAACAACGATGGGCATTTATAGCAATCCGCTGATTGTTCTCTGCTTTGTATAGCAAACCGGGGAGACTTTGCAGCGAAGTGCCGCCTCGAATAGCGAGAATGCAGGCTACACAGCTTTTCAAATTGTGTATTACAGGGCATGGAGCCCATGCCCCTGCGAACTAGCAACCCGCTCGAGAATATACATTGGTGCACATCCTAGATTCCTACGGCGTTCTACTCGGGTGTCTTCATAATTGGCTGTGTGTAGAATTGAAGTGTATGGAGATGTTCGGTCATGAAAACATAGCCATGCATACACCGAGCGAGAAAAACGTGGTTACTGCCAGTACAGCGCGCGTTCACTGAGCGCGGTGCGGCAAATGGAATTCACACCTAGCAAGTTGGCAATCGACGCTCCAGGTTTGAGTGATTTTGGCGTGGCAGTATTTAGGACTAGGTACCAGCATAGTTCGTTCTTTGTTGACGTCGCCTAAGTTGTGGACATAAAAGTTTCAGTCGAAGTTATCGCAACAAACCAGCCTAAACCAGCGAGATGAATCTCGGAAAATTCCCGAGGTGTGACGCCGAATAAACATGAACAAACATTGCTTCTAGCCCTGCCAGATAATTATCCCCTTTCTCTCTTTAGCAATCTTAGTATTAATCTTCTGGCTTACTGGAGCGCGTTGAAGGATATTTTGATCTCCCATCCCGCTCCTGTGCTATTATTGCAAGGTGCAAGCAAACCCGCAATACTGCATTCTATATGCATCAGCCAGTACCAATGCCGCAGAGGTTTAGGCAACGAGGTCTGCGCATGTGAGCATAGCCCCCACTCCTTGGACATGACGAGTGGGTAGCTACTTCACAAAGGAACACAGTCTTGACTGTGCGGCTCGCGATATTCATTATGATATCTACATATACGATCCTATTGGCAAGGGTTTTGACTGCTCCGCACTCAAGCAGTCGCCTGATCCACTGCTGGACGATATGAACTCTCCGGATAGTAGCCGTCGGGATTCTCCCATGGTAAGTTGACACAAGCACTCTTCATTGCTATGCTAACCCAAATGTATAGGATCGCCTACCTCGACTACGTATGCTATCGGAAGGCCCTCGGGATCTTACGGCCTTTATCGAAATCGAGAACGGCCGGCCCACATTCATTCAAGGCGGTGGGTACGGTGAAATATGGACAGGTCTTTATCGCGACAAGCACTGTTCTATGCATCTCAAGAAGGTCTGCGCTTCCGTGCTGTAATTTTCGCTAAAATGATTGATTGATGGGGGATGTTTAGGTTGCGGTCAAACATTTGCGGTCTCGAAGCAGCATGCCTGCGGACGTCCAAAAACTGCAAGCGAGATTGTGGCGGGAAATCTCAGTTTGGCAGCGCCTTCGGCATGAACATGTCCTGCCTTTGCTAGGAACTGTAAGCATTCCTTTGGCAGGGGTATGGATGACGGAGGTAGGGATGGTCTCAAAATGGATGGAACACGGAGACCTTCATCAATATCTGAAAGACCGAAGTCTTACAGATGCTCAGCGCCTGACCCTCGTACGTACAATTGCTGTTTAACCAAGCGGATCACTACTGATGCTAATTATCACAGCCGTGTAACATTGCCGAAGGATTATTTTACCGTAAGCATCTACTCCTATAACTCCTCTTGGTCAAACTGATTCCTCGTGTAGTTCATGAGAATGGGGTGATTCATGGAGATCTCAATAGCGCCAATGTTCTCATTGATGAGAGGGGTGCGGCCCTTCTGGCCGATTTTGGTTTGTCGTGCATCAAAGCCGAAATGGATGGAAGTTCGTTTATCACGTCTACGATTGGAGGGGCCGCACGATATAGGGCTCTTGAACTTATGCCACGTATAGATACGCCTCTCGACGAAAGGTTCACGCCCGAGTTAACAAAAGCGTGTGACATATGGTCCCTTGCCTGTGTTACTTTGCAGGCAAGCTTGTATAATCTCCCTCATTCGTCATTCTCTGATCGTTGACCCTCAGATACTCTCCGGTGAACTACCTTACTTCAATATCGCAGACGAAAAGCTTGTGCTACTTGCGCTTGTGATATCTACCCAGCCCGCACGTCCACCGCCTTGCGCCTTTCTGACAGATCAATATTGGAGATATCTTCAGCTATGTTGGGAATTAGACCCAAAATTAAGACCCCAAGCAGAGGATACATGCGCCAAATTTTCTGCATTTCGCTTGGAGGCTTTGCGCCGCCAGTCCAGCCCAGTACTCACCGGATCGACTGCCAGCACTCCATCTTCTACAGTCAGCACCCTGTTCTCCGCCACCAACACTCCATCATCTGCCCCCAGCACTCCAATCATTACTCCCAGCACTCCATCTTCTGCCCGAGATTCCTACATGAGACTACCCAGTCCATTTCGTCGTCTGAAGGTCGAACTTCGTCGGATGTTATTTTCGTCTAAATTCCCTTTTGCTACAGAATAACTATGCTAATTCGGATATCACTTATTTTATTAATTTATCTATCTAACTACCTTACTCAGTTCCGATGATACATACTTCATAGAGTCTTATATTGTCATTGCTGCTATCCTACTTATCACACTTCAAATTATGATTGGTTCTCAGTCAAGTTTATCTCGTCTCAATGAACAAATCTCTGGCTTTCGTCAACACCTGTACGGCTGCAACATCACTAATGGCCATAGCAAAGCAATATTGTTCTCTTTATGTATTTGTTACGGCGCTTTGGGGAACGAATTGCGGCGTTCGACAGATTATCGTTCTTTAGTGCAACGAGTTCGACTTAGGCTCGTGAACGAAGGTTCGTTTGGTTGAGCTTTTCACCAAAGCAATGAACAAGAGGCCTCGTGTTACGGCTTTGGAAGTTGCCAGTGGGATCACATTTTGACCCAGCAATGGTAAATTGCTTTGGCAGCGGCCATTTCGCCCTGGGAAATTTCAAAGCCCCTCAAGCAAGAGTCTCAACCCCCGGTTAGAGGGGGGATTCCCTGACTGCGTGAGGGTAATTCCTAATCATTAGCCACGGGATTGCTCCCATCATCTCCCTCCAATTCTCCTTCCTGCCCCCCTGCAACCACGATAATAACCAGTATCGGAGTAGACCGGGCTCGAGTATACTCAGGCAACGACAAAGTTCTAATAAGTGGATCTAGAATTCGGACCAATATGATTCAGCGGGCTTGCTTTTTATTATGAGATTGACATACCAGGTTCTAGGATCTCAGCCGCCTAGTCATCTATCGATGTGAGCAGCAGTGCGCGCCGTCTTGGAAACATTTGCGCGCAGCTGGGATAGGATAGCCGCGAAGATAGGTGTACGGATGCAGACCTGGAGGAGCACATTGATACGCAGGGAAGCTCAAGTGGAGCGCGCAAGAATTGATGAGACGCTGGTGCATGCAGGTCGGTAGGCACTGCACTAACGGTGTGCCTCTTCTCCTCTTCTCGTTGTCTCTCTACCCCTCTCTGCTCACTCCTTTCATCCATCTACCCTCGTTGTCCCTTACCATTCATCGTACACGCTCGGCGGGCCCAGTTGAGCGCGTGTCGGTGCGGTGAGAGGCGGTCTTGGGATAGCGGCAGGGAACGGTCTGGATGGAAAGCGCGTCGTGGTGGGTGGGCTTATTAGGGTGACTGGAGTCTTGGGAAATTGAGGGAGATAGCTAAGCTCAGAAGAGTATGAGCTCAGTTTGAGTCTCCATTGAAGCGATGGTCCATGACGCGAGCCTTGACAGAATCTATTCTGGGGTAGGACAGGGTAGGAACTGTATACGCTCAACATCGGCAAGTAAATATGCATACACAGCCATGGGAGACCGCACTCGACCAGACTCGACCACCGCCGCTTCAGTGATGATAAAGGGTTATAACTGGGTCTCCCGGCAATCGAAGTGGCTTGAGCTTGACGAGCCTGTAAAGCGAATCGAACTCGAACTGCCAGTGCCGATGGATACGCGGATAGGGTAGGATATATTTCAAAGAACTAAGAAATTACGGGCCCGAGTCAACATTTTGGACAAAATCGCGGTGGCAGTCACTGGTGGCAGCCAGATCTGCACCGCCGCCAGTTCTGCGCCAATTGCTGCATCCTCATTTTGTTCATTACTTTCGTCTTTAGGACTGCCATCGCATACGATAGATCTCATTTGTGCAAGAACCGACGTCTAATCTTGAAGCTTAAACTCTAGATCCCACTGGTCCAGGGCGCCGGCTGTCCACTAACTAACTCTACTCAGCTCTACTCCCCAAGCTTTGCCGCCGTCTAAGCGAGACAAGATTACACAAGCGAAGCTTCCTACACTTTTCAGGCGTGCTTTAAACTTCAAAGAACAGCTCAGCGAGTTTGCTATTTGCAAGACTGCATGTAACTTCCCAGACTTTACGCGGAACTCAACCGATCTATACCGGTAAGGCCACTGTGGACTTCCCAATCGATACACATTGCTGTTCGGAAATGATATGTCCAGGTCCCATCATGATATAGGCCGTCGAGAACTCGGCGCTTCGGGGTGAAGGCTGCCACCCGGGAGTTCAACATTTCTTCGGCTCCGCACGATCGTGAGTCTGCAGAGACCGCTCGAACTCATTGACTTCGCGTGCAAGTACTAGTATAACTACTATCGCAGGACGCGCCACTCTTAGGTCCTCTATCTCTGTGCAAACGGTCTCCTTCCAGGAATAAAGGACGATGCAATCATCTATCTTTCCGAACTACAACCATCCGCAGTACCAACGAATGCGCAGGCATGCCATGGTGCATCTTCAGGGATCAGAACACAGGCACCCTTATTTCCTAACAGCACTCGTCCATTCGATTCCGCCGAACGTGACAATCCCAAGGGTACTGGATGACATCAAAGATCTCAGCAACCACCTTGAAATGGGCTCCGTCACAGGTGGAGGCGGCTTTGGCGTCGTGATAAAGGGATTGCTCCGCTTAGAATCAGAGCCCACCGGTGTCGCTGTGAGTGTCTGAGAATGAGGTCTTCTTAAACTACTTCTTACTTTTTATTTTGTTGGCGCCGAACAGGTTGCAGTCAAGTCCATTAAACCCCCCCGAGCAACCGATGATGTTATACGCCGGATGGATGTGAGGCTGAGGAGGGAGATGACGGTGTGGAAGCGGCTCAAGCACGATAACATTGTCACCCTCGTCGGCATGGTGTGCGACGTGAACTGCAAATTCATCGGGATGGTATCGATGTGGATGGAAGGCGGAGATCTCCACCATTATCTCAGGCACAGGCCTCATTTAGAAGATGAGCAACGCTTTGCATTGGTAAACTCTATGCTCTACTCTTGTTGCGCGTGGTATTCACCTTTCTGTGCAGTCCCGTGATGTGGCAAAGGGTCTCGCCTACCGTACGTGACCCATAATACATACCACTAGTATTGCATGTACTGACCGAGCTATACCAGTTCATTCACAAGGCGTCATCCATGGCGATCTCACCAGCTGCAACATCCTCATCAGCGACACCGGTACTGCATGCATCACGGATTTCGGGCTTTCCGTTATCCCCGCAGAGTTTGGTGGGACAAGCTTTATCACGTCGACGGTTGGCGGTGCGATACGTTTTCGTGCTCCAGAGCTCCTGCCAACTGCCGACACGAAGTTAGAAGTCAAGTTCAAGACCCAATTAACACTTGAATGTGACGTGTACTCCCTTGGAAGTGTGCTCCTAGAGGTATGCGCGTCCTGATTTTTTAGACCATGGTGGCGATTTCTGATGGCATCGTTGCCTAGATCCTGACTGGGAAGCATCCGTACCATACCATCCCGCAAGAAGTGTGTGTCTTTATTGCGCGTCTTCAGGGCAATCTGCCTGGACGGTGCGGTGGCGCGCTCATCGGCGGATATTGGGAGCTAGTCCGAAGCTGCTGGAATCGCGAGCCGTCATCCAGACCATACGCACATGAAGTTTATAGTGGATTATTGAGGCTTCAACATCCACCGCAGTCTGGGCCTGTGGTATTTCCTAGTATTGGTGACACTAAGTAGATGCCTGCTATTCTTCGCGTTTAATCCCTACACCTCTCCACCTGGTTACTTTACAATTTTCAAACTCGCATCGTTTTTTTGCCATAATGGCATAAATTCTTGCGACTATTTTCTTAGCCGATCTACTTTACTTTAAAGGTCTTATTTTTTTTGTATTCGTAGCCCTTTTACCACCCAGTGGCTAGATGGCTTGAAGTATATGCCAATTGACAGAAACACGATATTATATTCCTAGTTGCCGCAACTCATATCTGTGAACTTCGTGTGATTCATAATCAAAATTTCCTGCCGCCGCCGCCGCCGCCTGTGACATGATGGAATGCATGATACACGCACGAGCCAGTATCTATCAGACAGGAGTACGAAACCTATGATGTGACACGCTGTGGTGGGGGTCTCGTTCTGATTTCCTTGGTGGCACCAGGACAGTACCACTGAATGACATGTCCTTATCCGACTATTCAGTATGAATCTGATAGAGAGAATAGGCAAGTGTAGATGTGCGCGCGTGCTCTTTCATTTGGAGTGTTGCAGTTCAGGATTTGTACGTCATGATTGACCTCCATAAACGCCATAAACCACTAGGCTGCACGCCTTTATTTTGAATCTCATGCATTCTCGTCATTGGTGTGTTTGTAAGGAAACCGCAGCCTGCCAGAGAAGGAAACAAACAACAGTCATCATTAGGGGGTATCGAATGCCCTCTAAGGACAGATATTGTGACTCATGTGCAGCATCAACTAGCCGTATGATAGGAACACAACATCCCGCCTCAGTTGTTGGGAGAATAAACTCGAGTCATTGAAATGGGGTCCGCCTTCGTCAGGGATCTAGATTCGCTGTCTGGGGCTGCTTCATCATAGGCGATTGGAGCGCGTTTCCCAAGCCTTCACAGCCGTGCAGATATTAAAAAAAAAGCCCGATTTCCTTGGATGCAGAATTCGAGCTTGTGCGGAAAGTAATCGTGAGCACCAGGCTGAGTCGTGGCTTACACAGCCAGCCTGAACCAGGGGCTGTACTCTACCACTCGATGCATCCGCCAGGCTTGGGTTCGTCTAGTATTCAGATGCAAGAATACCCTCCTATGATACAGGGTTTGGCGAGCCCAAAAGCAAATCAAACCGCAGAGATAGATATAATAGCTGTTCAGAAGAGGAATGCCTGCGCCGGAGATGATCGGGACTGGTGAAAGGCATGGTGGCGGTGGGCCGGTCCGCGGTCCGCCCGCCTGGGCCCTTGCTATTGCACTGCATCATCATCCTCATCTTCGCCCCCAGCCTGAGAACTGCCAATGTGGCTGTTACTGTATCTCAGCTGTGCAAAGAATCGGCATCTAATCTGCTTCAAAGTTGGATCTCGCTGGTCTATCATATCACATCCTAATCTTTACCAGTTAGCAATATAAGATTACACAAGCGAACTTTCTTGCACTTTTGGGCATGCTATAAACTTCAGAAGAACGGCGCAACAGGCATGCGATTTGTAAAACTGTAGGTATCCTTCCAGACTTTACACGTAACTCAGCTCATCTATGTCGATATAGGCTCTCCGATCGACACAAACCCATCCGGAAATGATACTTCCAGGTTCGTCGAAAGCTCGGCGCCCCGGGGCAAAGATTGCCACCCGCGTTCACTACTGTCTCTTTCTCTTCGGCTTTGTATATCTGCGAGTGTAGCGACCGCTCGAACTCATTAGCTTCGCATGAGCAGTATTTGAGCACCATCGTTTATAAATTGAAGGCAGACTCACTGTCGCCAACTAAGCCTGTCCCCCAACAATCACCAAACGCCATGGAATCATCTCTCCTTCCACCACCTCGACTGCGCAAACCTGCTTTGGCCTACTCCCAGTCATCTAAGCAGATGTATCCATCTGTCCTGACGGCAGTTCTCCAGTCGATGCCGCAGAACGTGAAGATTCCGGATGATATAAGGAATCTGGGCGAGCTCGTCGATATGGGTTCAGTCACATATGTAGGCGGCTTCGGCATCATAACGAAGGGGTTACTTCACTCCGACTTAGAGCCCAACGGTATTATCGCGGTTTGTGCATTAGTCAGACCCCGTTGAACGACTGCTTATATTTCTTTTCGTTGTGTCTGCCAGGTTGCAATCAAGTCCCTCAAACCTCCCGGGCCGACTGACGAGGATATAGACCGAATGTATCGAAGGCTGCGGAGGGAGATGGCGGTGTGGAAGCGGCTCAAGCACGATAACGTTGTTACCCTCGTCGGTATGGTGTGTGACTTGAACTGCAAGTTCATCGGAATGGTGTCGGTGTGGATGGACGGCGGGGATCTCCACCAACACCTCAGATCTAACCCTTGTCTAGAAGATGAACACCGATTCATGCTGGTAAATCTCCTGCTCAATCCGTATTGCGCATGCCGCTTATCATTCCCTATAGTGCCGTGACGTGGCGAAAGGTCTTGCATATCGTACGTGACCCGTTCAATACTCTTCAGCAAGACCTGATAACCCGCTTTAGTGCACTCGAAAGGTGTGATCCACGGCGATCTTACCAGCAGCAACGTCCTCATTAGCAGCACCGGTACCGCGTGCATCACCGACTTTGGGCTCTCTACCATTCCCGCAGAGTTTGATGGGACAAGCCTAGTCACGTCCATAGTCGGTGGTGCGATGCGCTTTCGTGCCCCAGAACTCCTACCAACCATCGATACAGAGGTGGATGTCATATTCACAGCCCCTCTGAGACCTGAGTGTGATGTGTATTCCCTCGGAAGTGTATTGCTAGAGGTGCGCACCTCCCCATTTTCAAATACTATAGTGGCAATTTCTGATGCTTCCACAGATCCTGACTGGTAAACATCCATACCATGCTATTTCGAAAGACATGTGCGTTTTTGTTGCGCGTCTTCGGGGCCACCCGCCTGGACAGCCCAGTGGCGCACTGGTCGGTGAATACTGGGAGCTTGTCCAGCACTGTTGGGCAATCGAACCAGCATCAAGACCGCACGCCCATGAAGTTTATAGTCGACTTTTGAGCCTCCAAGATCCACCACCATACGAGCTCGTGACTTTCCCTACTATTTCTGGCGCTTTCAAGTTATGATTCCTCACCTCATGTCATCATTTCTCGGTATAGCAAGGATTTTTCGCGCCGTCACTGTACCGTTTTTTACCTACCCTAAATCACACATTTCTAATTTACGAGTTTGGAGATGTACACTATTTCATAAATCAAAATATCTTGCAGCCACTGTAGAAGACTGGCTGGCTGTGGCTGGAATCTTGGTAAATGGCGCAACAGGGGCATGCCCCAATCGGCCATGGCCGAAAGTCTGGACGATTCGTCAGACATGCCGACGATCTTCACTAGTCTTCGTCCTTCCCCTCCACACGCACCACCACCATGGCCGCAGCCCCTACACGTGAGGCCCTGACGAGCCTCTATACCAACATGTTACGCACCTCCCAGTCTTTCAGCTCCTACAACTTTAGACATTACTTTGTCCGTAAGACAAAGGACACTTTTAAGGCTATGGAGGTACGCATGAGTATCCTTTCAAAACAGCCCCGGCTAATCTCAATTTTGGCGTCCACAGGCTGAGAAGGATACCTCTAAGCTTTCAACGATGTACAATGATGCGGTGAGGGAGCATGCGGTGCTGAAGCGCAGTGCGATCGTGAACCAGTTATACGGTGGCTGGCGCTTGGCGGTAGAGAACGAGGGGCAGGAGGGTATCAGAGAGCGAGGAGATATCTAGAGGCGTTGCACAACTTGGCATGATCTGATTCATCTTATGGCATTTTACTCTCTCCATGCAATATTCAGATGCCTTGCTTCGCACTGCCAGCATGTTCTACCAGATATCACTCCAAACTCAAGATTAGAAGCGCCGCTCCCGAAAACTCAGTCCAGCCATACACTTTCGTTCCTTGTCTGAGGCATCAACATCACTCCACCTGACCCTACCGAGCAAAGGCTGCATCAGCGTCAATTTGATAGAAACCATCTTATCAAAAGTCTGTTCGTGCGACATTCCTATACATTATTGTGTCTACTACCGGGGTGACAATGCGCTCGGCAGGATATGTGACAACTTCTAGCCCAGTCATACAGCGTCTCTCGTACAAGTCCATCGATACATCCGAAAAAAGTCATGGCAGCCAATGTCCAAAATGCTCGCTGTCTCCAACCATACCCATCTCACAAACCCGACAAAACAGAATCATCCACAGGCAAATTGCCTCCCAGGCCCTCCTCGAACAGCCCCAAATGCACCCCTCCATCGTCCAACTGTGCTAATTCAGGGCCTTCACGTAGTGGGTCGACAGGCATCACAGGGACTTTGGCTACGCTGAGGAATGCTGTGAAAATTATGTCAATGCAGGTACAACGCATGGGGCAGGCTGGACTTACGGGGCTGACATCGATTATTTGAGCTGATTGTCATCACCGAACATGGTTAGCGTTTAATTGGGCTTGTGGCAAGACTCTTCACTTACTAGGTCCTCGCGTCTTCTAGATATGGCGTCGTCATAGCCCCCTCAGCACTCAGTCTGTCCCAGGGCTCGTCTCGCAAGAGACCCTATATATGGATGTCAACGTTAGAGGTACACAACTAGCGACCTGGTTCCCATGCAACGCACCTCGAGAACTAGTTCCGTGAACGTCCAGGTTGCGGCCGCAGCTTGCAGCGCACTCTTCATCTTATCGCCGTCCACCAGCACCTCGGCCCTTAGCTGCAATACGGTCAATAACAGCTCCATCGGAGCAAGCACGCGACGCACCTGGCCAACGACGAGCTCTGCTAGGAGAACGCCAAGCCCCCACATGTCCACTGCGAAACTCGCCTCATGGCCTTCGTGCTGACGCAGCTCCGGGGGTGTGTAGATGGATTCGGGCATACTGATGCTGGGTAGGCGCGGATCCCCGGCTTGAGTCGCGACGTCGAAATGCGCGATGCGGCAATGGCCGTGTACGTCGATAATGATATTGCGTGGATGGAGGTCCATGTGCACAATTCCGTGCCGGTGGAGATGGGCTAACGCAGACACCTGTTCCGTACTCGGGTAAGCAGAGGCAGGCAAGAGTATTTCATCCACGGGAAGAGACGCTCACTATTTGATAGGCTATTAAGAGCATCTGCGAATCCTCAATAGCGCCCCTCCAAGCCTCGAGGTTCCCCGTTTCCAGATGCTAGAATGATCAACACATGTCAGTCAACGTTGGTCGTGTCCGAAGTCACAGAAAGTGCTTACCTCGAGGTACCAGACCTGATTCCCATCGCTAGATCGGCGGACAACAGGGTCATCATTGGGCTCTCGAAAAGCAGCGATCCCTCGGTGAACAGCAAGTTTCCGCACGATCCTGAGATGGTTGATATGCCGGCGCAGAAGCGCGC
>JACXVL010000191.1:0-15863 GCA_014898675.1 Athelia sp. TMB
TCGTAGGCGTAGCGGAGCCTCGTAAATCAAATTAACTGGCCCCATATGCCTTCCAGGGTGATTGTATTTGGTGCCCCACCGAAATCAGGCCTTGCAAGTGTTCTCCGACGAACACAGGTTTTGAGTATTTGGCCAATTAGATCGTGGCAACTGGTGACGGTGCAATTGTTATCAATAATACCACCATTATATTCCGCTGTAAATTATTCCTGTATACAATACAAACCATATGCTCAAAGAGTGTCCGCCCCACGTCACAACCAACTGCGCTCACATAATCTTCGTGCTAAACACCTCCTTACGCGCGAGCCGCTCGTGCTCACTTAGTGGTGCGTCCATCGGGAAGTACAAAATCTGATACTCGTTCTTTTTCCTGCAAGCCCCGTCAGCACGAGACCCAAAGCAGGCAGGGGAGGACCGGGACATACCCCAATGTTTTCGGGTCGATCTTGAACAGATTGACGATCTCGAGCGCGTCAAACGCATCCTCGGGTCTGGGCTTCTTCGGGGAGCGCGTCGGCGTGGAGGGCTCGGCCTGCGGTGTGGGCTCGGCCACCATCTCGTCGTCGTCGTCGATGACGATGACCTCCGGCTCCTTGTCGCCACTCACGCGTCGCTTCTCCTTGTGCACGGGGTGCAGGAGGTGCTGCAGCACGCGGGCCGTCGAGCTCGTCCTCGGCCTGCTTGCGCCCGCTTGAGGCGCAGCACTATGAGCGGTAGCGGCCGTCGACACGCGCGCGAGGCCGGCCTTCCTCAACGGCTTCGGGATCAGCCTAGCTCAAGACTTCAATCAGCCCTCTACACGAATGATACACCGAACAGAGGGAGGCACGCACCTGCTTGGATCGAACGTCAGCAGATTGACCCTGCCCTTCCGGTCGACTTCGTAACCTACGATGGTGCGCGAGTGCCCCGCGTGCTGCAATATGAGCGGCATGCGATCCGTTCCGACCACGGGTGCCGCCCCGCGTAGCGCATCGTCGAGCGAGGCCTTCACATTGGCGGGTGGCGGTGGGGAGAAGTACGACACGACCCAGTTGATAACGGATTTGACCGCTGTGGAGATGCTAGGTGTTAGCAGGTGCGGTCGGTGGTAGAGGGAAGAGTCGGACCTTTGTCTTTGTCTTGCTTTTTGAGGTCAAAGTCCACGAGGGCACATCTGCAAAAGTGGCGTCAGTATTAGTGGGGGCGGCGGGTCATGCAAACGCACGGTATGCGGCGGTATGTGAACGCCGTGTATAGCTCTATATTGTGAGTAAACATAAACATAACTCGCGATGACAAGAAAGAGCCAGTTACCAGCTGTGCCAATCCACTTGCTAGTACCGACGAGCTTGTGCTTCAGGTCGCGTGCGCCATCGGGATCGTATCCTGCTCCAAGTTAGTCAGCCTCCCCAGAGTGCAAATAAGCAGTGGGAGGGACACGCACCGTGCTTCCACGCGCTCTCGATGAGATGCTGCAGATTGCGCACAGAGGGCGGCGAGGTATCGTCGAGCAGCGCAAAGTACAGCGGCTGCGCTGGCTGGTCCATCAGCGCCGTGCATGCCATCAAGTAGTTCCGATACCTAGCCTCGCTTGTCAGCATATCGTAGGATGCGACATCAATGAACAAACTCACCCGCAGCCCCACCCAACGTCCCAGAACTCCCTTGCGATGTGCACCGTCCGGTCGTAGCACAGCACGGCCCGCTGCGTCGCCCCGCGTGCGTGTGCCCGCGTCAGCGCACGCTTCAGCACGGGGATAAGACCTGCACCGCCCCCGTTATTAGCCACCTCAACACGAAGCCCGGCAGGGGGACGCACCGGGGCTAAAGTTTGGCGGGGGTGCGTCGGTGCGTGCGGCGTACCAGAACGTGTCTGTCTCTGGTTGACGCCAGAGTTCCTTCACCTTCTTCTGGGGGCGCGGCACGAGGTGCGGTTCGCGTGTCTTTGGGTTCGGAGACGCCGTCTTAGGGCTCGCGGACGTCCCTGCAAAGTGGCGCTCGTAGTGCGCCTGGCGCTGCTCTGGCGAGCGCGCGGCGAGGTCGGCGTGGCACAACTGGCAGCGCATGTCACTCCTATGAGAAACGCAGCTTCAGTCCACATACGTTACGCTGCGCGCAGTGATCAGCAGCGTGCTCACTCGGTGACGGACAAGATCTCTATGTCATCGCTAGACATCCGGCCGCCAGCCAGCGTATATGGCATCCTGCTGCAATTCAGTAGCAGAGTTATGAACTGGGGAGGTGGTGGGACGATGCAAGGAGGAGATAGAACGACGCGGCGTCTCCACAAAGCGCCCAATATCAATGCCCCGCGCACAGGGGCCACCCAAATCCGGCGCACAGTTTTTTGCCTCGATCACCCCTCCTCGATCACCCTCATCCTCCATGGCTCGCAGACGCAAGAACCGCACACATCTCAAGGGCCCCGCGCCGGCGGAGGCGACGAGCGCGCGCGACGTGCCCAAGTCGTTCATCATCAAGCACGGCGCCGTCGGGGCGTCGCTCACGCAGCTCGTGCGCGACATGCGCAAGGTCATGGAGCCCAACACCGCCAGCCGATTAAAGGTGCGTCGAAATCTATGCTATGCTGGTGCTGTATGCTAATGATGGGCGGGGACAGGAACGCAACCGCAACAAGCTAAAGGACTATCTCACGATGGCGCCCGCGCTGCACGTCTCGCACCTGCTCGCCTTCACGCTCACCCCCCGCGCGCCGTCGCTGCGCATCGTGCGCCTCGCCGCCGGACCGACGCTCAGCCTGCGTGTGGAGCGCTACAGCCTCGTGCGCGATGTACTCGGAGCCCGTCGCCGCGCGCGCAGCATCGGTATGGAGTACCTCTCCCCGCCCCTTGTGCGTCTCCCGAAGCTACATCTATATCTAGTTGAGTTGACCAATGACAAACACATCTACAGCTCGTTCTCGCGTCCTTCCCGCAACCGGGCCCCGGCACACCACCGCATCTCACCCTCCTCATGAAAGCTTTCCAATCTCTCTTCCCCCCACTCGCCCCGCAATCCCTCGCGCTCTCCGCCGCGCGCCGCGTCGTGCTCGTGTCCTACAACGCGGAGGCCGGCACTGTCGATTGGCGGCACTACGTAATCACTGTGAAGCCTTACGGCGTGTCGAAGCGCGTCAGAAGAGTCCTCGGGGGCGCGGGCAGCGAGGGCGTGCTCGATCTGGGCAGCGAACGGGATGTCGCGGACTTCCTCCTGCGCAAGCATGGCGAGCGCGGCCCAGGCAGCGACGGGTATGAATCGGCGGCGTCGAGCGGCGCGAGCGACGCGGGCGAGGCGGTCGACCTTGCGGAGGACTATGTCGGGCGCGGGAACACCAAGGGCGCACGGCGCGCAGTACGGTTGGACGAGATCGGACCGCGGATGGAGCTGCGGCTCGTGAAGATCGCGGAGGGCGTCCCCGGGAAGGAGGGCGCGGTGATCTACCACGAGTTTGTGAAGAAGACGAAGAAGGAGGCGCAGGAGCTCAGGGAGGGGCACGCGCGGAAGGAGAAGCTCAGGAAGGAGAGAAGGGAAGAGCAGGAGCGGAATGTGAAGCGGAAGAAGGCGGCAGGAAAAGCTGCAGAGGGGGGCGAGGACGAGGAGATGGACGCATCTGAAGAGGAGGGCGAGGATGAGGGCGCGTGGGACGATGAAGAGGAAATCAGCGAGGGCGAGGACAGCCCCGCGGAGAGCGACGGCGACGAGAGCGACGAAGAGGAGGCACGCCCGCCACCAAAAAAAGCACGCTTCAGGGGGAAGAAATGACCGTGTCTATAGCATTGATTATTTATATCGCCTATGTGTATAATAGCCTTACCGAGGGAAATAGCAAAACACTCTGCCTACGCGTCGACTCACTAACGCATACGTAGCCACAGTTGCAAAGGATTTCCTTGCTTTCGTCCAGCTGAGGCTGCAGGATGTGGCACTGCGTTTTGGGTGGTTCCCCGAAAGAAAAATTGTAATTTTGAAAATTTCGAACCGCTACAACATTCCAGAACGCATAGGTATCTTAACCTCCATCTCTACTTAGATTTTTTTCTTAAGAATCTGAGCTGCTTCTATCAGGAAGCATTCATTAGACCCGTCAATATTGCGGATGTGCTCTACTTACTGGCGCGGATGTACAGTTCATGGAGAGCAATGGCAGCAGCTTGAGTCTCCACCTGTATTTCTTCAACTATATGAAGCTTCATGATCAAGTATTCCAAACACGAATACCAAATCGGACTCACGAGAGGGCGTCGAATTAGAGCTCTGAGATGTCACTGATACAGCAAACTCTCCACCGGTGGTCTCGGCTGGGAAAACATTTAGCGCACCCCTCTAAACTGGAAGAAATGACATGGGACGCACCGCGTGCCCGGGAGAGCCCAGCGCCGTTGTAGTGCACATCGCCACCGTTGACTTGGTTGCCACCAAAGTGGACCACATCGTGATTGACGATGCCGTTGACATTCCAGGTCGTGTTGGAAGATTTTTTATCGACCTGATTGCTGTGGGACATTGTGGTGAGGAAAAGGAAGCGCAGTTATGATAAAACTTGCTCTCCTTTATATATCACCTATCCTATTATCCTCTTCCGAGATCCATCGAGCGTCAATGTTTAATTAAAGATGGCTCCCGCACCCTTCACATGAGCTCTCCAGTAGGTCGGGCATGTATGGAGGGTATGGCTTGCGGTACCGACTTGCTGAGACGATATTGTTTAACTAGAGTTGAGATCTGCAGATATGCTCCGACCATGTTGCCCATCCGGTAATTATTCAACACTCACCTTGAGTAATCGCCTCCTAACTTTCCGATCTCTCTTCGAATACTTACGATGACCTCCCAGACGCATTGGACGGGTGTGACTTTTGGAAGAGATCATTTCTTGCCCCGCTGACCTTCCAAACCATTTTGTAAGCATATGGTTTGTCGGCCTGAGTACTGTGGCACATTACAGCATGACGAGCAAAAGTGAGCGGATTTATGATAAAACCTGTCCTTTATATCACGAATGCGTTGAACCTTTGGACCCTTCCGACTAGAAGAGCCGATAGTCCTGATAACTCTTACAGTTAGAAGAATGAATATGCTGTCGATGGCTGTGGAATGCCGTATTACCGTACCCTTCAAATAGGCTCTCAGCCAAAATGGCCATGCACGTGCAGACTTGCTAAGAAGGCATTATTTGAGTAGGGTTGGGATCTGCGGCTTGATATCCAGAGGCATTGAACGGGTGGGATTTTAGGAGGGGATCCGCAAGGGCCGGGATAGCCGATGCGGATGAGGAGAAGGCCAGCATCTATCATCGAAAGAACCCGCTTCGGAGAGAAGTGAGCCGTCTATAGCATCTATTACTTACAGGCCTGTATGATAACAACTGAGATGTGACGAGGGATATCAGAATAGCCAGGCTACGCGCCAAACCACTCCTGCCAGAGGCGCCCCGCGCGCATGGCGACGCCCTCCCAGCTGTCGAGCGCGGGGCGGACGTCGAGGAAGAACGACACTGCGCCCGACGCGGGGTCCGCGGGCGCCTTGCCCGTGTAGAAGTCGATCACGTAGCGCATCTTCGTCCCGCAGCGGTCGACGACCCAGTCGTGCCGGTCGAACGGCCGCGCGTACCTGCCCAGCCCCGTTAGTCATTTCTCCAATTTCAAAAGAGAGGAGACGCACCCAAGCAGACTCTTCCAGCGCGCCTTCGGGCTGAGCTTCCCGGGGTTGCCCTTGAACGTGACGAGCTTCACGCCGCCACACCGCTCGCCCCCGCGCCCGGCCTCCCACTTGAGCAGCTCGCCCCACGCGCGCTCGTTGACCGCGTTGTGGATCGGCACGATGGTGCGCATGTCCGCCGCGCGCGGCTCGTGGTGCTTGCGCGCCATGGCCGCGAAGAACTGCGCCTCAGAGGGGTACTCCCAGCGATCTCCCGCGGGGCGCGGAATGGACGAGGTCTCGCGGTCGGTGGAGAGGGTCGCGGGGGACGCGGGGGCGGGCAGTTTTGGGAGGAGGTCGGCCCAGGTGCTGCGGGTCGCGGGGTCCACGGGGCACGCGGCGTCGCTGGGCGCGGAGTGGTCTACGGGGCACGACATCTGCGGGGGTTAGCTGGCTCCGGTGAGCTGGGCTTGAGCTCGAGCGTACCTTTGCCTTTGGGTCTGACACAGTGACAGTTTTGACGAGGATTCAGAGGCGACAAAAGCTGCCGATGCATTCAATTCTATTCAATTTCAACCTCAACTTTCCTCAGGACGCGAGTTGGCACAACTTCATCACAACTCCACCATTCACCTCCGGACCACTCCCAATGGACATCCGCTGCCCCTTTACACCCCCAATTGACCCTATTTGACGTGTATGTTATGGAGGATGGCGACCCGGGCCCCGGCACGCAGGGCACGCGCGCGATCACTTGCCCCGTTGAGCAGCCCCGCCCGGCTATCTCACACCCGGCACGCCCGTCATAAGACCCCAGCCTGTGATGCAGAATCCTCTACGTCTCTCTACATTCCCCCTCTTACCACCATGTCCGCCTCCGCGCCCGTCTTCACGACCCCCCTCACCAAGCTCTTCGGCATCACGCACCCCGTCATGCTCGCCGGTGCGCCTTCCCACCCCACTTTCCGCAACGACTCACTAACCAGCTATTATGCGGGGTATGCAGGCATGAACGTGGCGGCCGGCCCCAAGCTCGCCGCGGCCGTGACGAACGCCGGCGGCATCGGCGTCATCGGCGGGCTGCGCCAGTCGCCCAAGATGCTCGCGCACTCCATCGCCGAGCTCAAATCCCACCTCCTCCACCCCGACGCGCCGTTCGGCGTGGACCTGCTCATCCCGCAGGTCGGCGGCGGCGCGCGCGCGACGAACTACGACTACACGAAGGGCGAGCTGCCCGCGCTGACGGAGGTGATGATTAGGGAGGGGGTGAGGTTGTTCGTGTGCGCGGTGGGCGTGCCGCCCCGGGAGATGGTGGATCGGCTGCATGCTGCGGGCATCCCCGTCATGAAGTAAGCGCCTTCCTCCCCTCCCCCCCCCCTTTCCCCGATTCTGTACAAATGCGAAGAAAAAGAAGAAGCTGACGTGGGGGCGTTGGCAGCATGGTCGGGCACCCGAAGCACGTCGCGAAGGCGCTCGCGCGCGGCGTGGACATCATCTGCGCGCAGGGCGGCGAGGGCGGCGGGCACACGGGCGACACGCCGTTCTCCGTGCTCATCCCCGCGTGCGTCGACCTCTGCCGCGACGCCAAGTCGCCGCTGACCGGTGAGCGGGTCATGGTCGTTGCTGCGGGGGGCATCGCGGACGGGCGCGGGCTCGCTGCGGCCCTGTCGTACGGCGCGGCGGGGGTGTGGGTGGGGACGCGCTTCGTGGCGTGCGAGGAGGCGGGGGCGCCGGCGAAGCACAAGGAGCTCGTGCTGAGCGCGGGGTACGACGACACGGTGCGCACGCTGATCTACTCCGGGCGGCCCATGAGCGTGCGCAAGACCGCGTACGTCGCGAGCTGGGAGGACGGGCGCAAAGCGGAGATCGAGCGGCTGGTGAAGGAGGGGCGGATCCCGAACGAGGTGGAGCTGGAGGCGCACCCCGAGAAGAGCATGGAGAGCCGCATGTGGCTCATGGGCAAGGTCGCCGGCGCCATCCACGACATCAAGCCCGCCAAAGACATGTACGTCATCCCCCCTGCTCATTGTGAAGTGAAGTTAGTGCTGATTGGTTGGGCAGCGTGGACGAGATGGTGGCGACCGCGGCGGCGAGCCTGCGGGCCGCGTCGGCGTTCATCGATCCGAAGGCGAAGCTCTGAGCCGGGGTTGTCTGATAGCATAGCGCATCTATTTCATTTTGATTATCGTCACATCATACGCGTGAATGATACGTCACGTTGCAGAACAGGTTGACGTGTATGCGGGAACACGGCTTCCATGATAGAGGTTATCTCGCCTGGGTGCGGCACCCCGGTTCTGCTTCTGTCTGCTATCTATCTGCACGTTCCCGTCTTATGACCCATGGAGCAGGGTCGTGCGCAGCCCGCTGATAAGCCCTCATCCCCAGCCCCATATATGATAAGCCCAGCCCACCCCAACCCAGCCCCCAATGGACATGGACGCCCTCACCAACCCCTACGCCCTCCGCATCGCCGCGCTGCTCCTCCTCGGGCTCGCCGTGCGCGCCTACACACGCTACAAGCGCGGGCCCGAGTTCCCCGACTACCACGCGCTCGCGGGCGTGCCCCTCCCGACCCCGCTGCCCGACTTCGACATCGACTCCGCGCGCGCGCGGCCGTACCGCCCCTTCCGCTGGTGAGTCCCCCGCTGCTCCCCCCCGCCCGCGCTGACGATGGGATGACGTTCGCAGGAACTACGTGCAGCACATGGGCACGTGATCTTCCTTCATTCTAATTAGCGTGTATTGGGTGTGCTAATTAATGGGTATGGGGTAATGGGTGCAGCGCTGAAGAAGCTGGAGCCGGACTTCTGGATCGAGCTCGAGAGCACGTACCGCGCGCGCATCCAGCAGCGCAAGGCGCTCTACGCGGAGCACGGGAAGGCGCTGATGGACGCGCTGCCCGGGAGCGAGGCCGCGTCGAGGTGCGCTTGTGCCTTTCCCTCCCCTCCCCACCCGCTGGCTGACCATAGATGTGGGCAGGGAGCTCATGATAACGGTCGTGCAGTTCCTCTGCGCGCGCTACCCCGCGCAGTTCACCTTCGACCCACGCACCGCCCTCTTCACCAACGCCATCCTCTCCACCTCCACCAACCTCCGCACCGCGGACCCGTGGCACTTCCTGCTCGACAACGTGCCCGAGGACTTCCTCGTGACGCAGGCGCACCCGCGCACGGGGCTGTACACGCTCACCGCGGGCGTCGCGTGCTCCGCGCTGGGCTGGGCGCTCGGGGAGAAGCTGGGGAAGCCGCTGGGGGCGATACACGCGGGCGTGCCGGATTATGCGGAGAAGATGGAGCTGTCGATGGACCGGTGCGCCTTTCTCCCCTCTTTCCCTTCCCCTCCCTCTCCCCTCCCTTCCCCTCCCTCTCCCCTCCCTTCCCCTCCCTCTCCCCTCCCTTCCCCTCCCCCCCCCTCTCCTCTACATGCTCCCCGCACACGAGCTGACGCGCGCGGGGCAGGTGGTTCGCGAAACTAACCCCCGAAAAGCCCATCCAGCGCGGCTCCTGGGGCCTCGAATCCGGGCAACCCCTCTTCCTCCCCCCCTCCTCCCCGCTCATCCCCCTCCGCGCGCACCAAGACCCATCCCTCCGCCTCGCAGACATCCACCTCCGCGTCGACTGGCAGGCCGTGCGCCGCCTCCCCGCCTCCCGCGGCATCGTGTTCAACTACAAAGCCTTATTCACCCCGCTGGAAGAGCTGAGGGACGAGCCGTACGTGCCCGCGCTGCTCGCGCGCGTGCTGAAGGAGGGGAAAGAGAGTATATTGGAGTATAAGGGCACGGCGCACGTCGCGCACGTCGCGCTGCCCGCGCTCGAGGCGTGGGCGAAGGAGCAGGAGGAGGGGGGGTGCGTGCCGGGGGGGTGGGGCGTGCGCACGCTGGATGAGGATCCGTTTTTTCCGGGGTGGGAGCGGAAGTGGGGTTTGGGGGCGCAGTCTGGGAAAGAGTAGGGCACCATCGGGGGATCAGCTCACAAAAGGTCGCAGAGTTTCAAGTCGATTCTTCCCTGGAGAGTATTTTCCACAGATCATGAAATCAATCAGGATCTCGCTGCTCAAATAGACCATATTGTATACCCATTTTTGTGTCGCATTCAACTGTGGAAACCCTTTCGGAAAAGTCAACCTTTGAAACACGATGAACTCAGATTCATTGGGCCAATGCTGGTGCCGATGCGAGTGACTGGCTGCTGCACTGTGGGCAGCAGGCTGGGCGCTTGGAGGTGCAGATCACACACCGTCGCGCACGTCGCGCTGCCAGCGCTCGAGGCATGGGCGGCGGAGCCAGTGGGAAAGGGGCGCGTGCCGTGCGCGCGCTCGACGAGACCCGTTCTTCCGGGGGTGGGAGCGGAAATCGAATTTGGGGACGCGGGCTGAGAATTAGATGCAGAAGGATTCGTAGCCTGAGCATAGTACTAGGCATCGACTGTGCCTGAGCGCTTATTTACTTGCACTTGCTGAGTGTGACGATCAGCTGTGTTCACAAAATTAGCTCATGGTTATCGACGTGAAATGAATTTAACATCATACTCATTGCCTCCTTAGTCCTTGTACCTGAGAATTGTATAGCTGTTAGCTCTAAATTGACTGGAAATCGGACCAGAAGTCGGACTGTGGCAATCATCATCGTAGGAAATCATTTGTTTTGACCGCTTTTCGTGACACATATCTACTGCTTACATTAATCTGCGTGATGCGCGACGAGACACCTCATAGGTTCATTTCACGGTCGTCCGTGATCTTCCCGCGATGCGTGACTCAACCTACGGTCACTTGCCTACGGCGGTATGCAGTGCATCAGTCTTCTAGCAATTCTGCGAGCTCGCGCTCTTCCTCTTCCGTCATCGTGAACCCGTCCTCTTCGGGGATAGGCGCAGGTGCCGGCGCGGCGGTCTTTGGGGGCGGGTGCAGGAGCTCTAAACGCGACAATGAGCCCCGTGCCCGCCAGGAGAGGAGAACGCGGGCCACGCACCGCTGAGCCGCCATCTGCGGATCGTCCCGTCCAAGCTCGCGCTGATAACCCACGGCTCCACCCGCGTCTGCCCACTGCCCCCGGCGGATCTGCGGACCCAGAGCCGCAGCGCCGTCACGTCGTGCCAGTGCGCGTCTACCTCGCCGAGCAACTCCGGCTCCGCGGGCGAGGAGACGTCATACGCGCGGATGATGTCGCCGGCGCCGGTGAGCACGTACGGCTCCGCGAGGCCCGTCGTGCCCAGCGGGAGGATGGCGCGCACGGCGACGGGGTGCGCGAGGGGCGGCAGCGGCCGGCTCGCGGCGTCGAGCGGGTTCTCGAGGATCTGGACGGTCTCGTCGGAGGACGCTGGTGCGGTCAGCAGAGACGCAAGTCCGTTAGCGGCGTGGTGTGCGGGCAGCGGAACGGGCGGCACCTGTCCACAGCTGGCCGTTGCCGAGCACCATCTCGTTGATGCGCGTGCGGTGGTGGGTGAGCTCGGTGCGCAGGGTGCTGTGCCACGAGCCCGCGCGCTTGTCGAGGTCCCAGGCCTTGATGACGCCCATGGTGTCCGCGGTGTACAGCACGGCGGACGTCGGGGACACCGCGTACCCGTCTAGGCACTCCACCGGGCGCGTGTGAGAGGATATGGAACCCAGAGATGTTAATGGGGTGCCTGCGGTGGCCGTTGAGAGGTCCCTGGCCAAGGGGTCGGTCAGGATCCTTGAGAAAGGTGTATCGCGGATGTGATGTGGGAGGATTGACGCACCAAAACCGCACTATCTTGTCCGAGCCCCCTGAGACGAGAAGCTGCAGCGACGGTATCACAAACAAAGTCTTCACGAAGTCCGAGTGGGCCGCGGGTGTGGTCGATGTGCATTCCTTGGTCTGGGGAGAGGGAATTAGCGTAGCCGTGAGAAGGAGCGCGAATACGGACGGCCGTGTCCCACAGCTTGATCGCCTATGGTATCCAGTCATTAGCAGCCTGATCCAGCGCGGAAATAAACTTACTTGATCCCATGAGCCTGTGATGAGAATCGCGCTGTCACCCGCGCCGTCGCCCTTATCGTGAAACGCGAGGCAGGTCACTGGACCGGTGTGGCCACGGTACATTTGCAGCGTTTTCCCCGTCTAAGTGAGTTCGCAGCGCGGTTACGATGATTGCGAGTGAATGGGGTACCTCCAGGTCGAGCTTTCTCGCAATGGTAGTGTTCTCTGCAATCCAGGCGTAGCCATCGCGCACGCATATGGCGAGCGCCTTGCCAGCGAGTTGAATGGGGTCACCGAGAGTCTTGGTTCGCTCGGACTTCTGCTTGCGGGCCTAGAGAGTTCGAGTTGGTTGGGACGGTGGGCATAAATGGCACTCTTCGAGACGCACTTCCGTCAAGAGCAGCTCAGCTTCAGCACGAAGGAGATTTTGTTGATCCGAGTGTGACATGGGGAGAGGTGGACGTTGTAATCAGATGCGACCGGACTCAAAAGTCGGAACAGGACTGGCGTTTTAGCTATAACCTTTTCTCTATCCGTCGCCCATCAGTTGTCTCACTTTCCTCTTCCCCCCTCCTGCGATCGCTTGCAGCTTTTATTCTCTTCCGGAAAGATCATCTTTTTAAAGACCGTCTATCGGCTTACAGTCTCTCATATTGTAGCGACGCACGAGAATTTTCCTGCTGCTCGTGGCAGATCACTACGCCAATGCCCGCAACGATCGTCCGTCGCCGAGCACCACCAGAGGACCCCCCACTCCCGCATAAAATCAGGCGTTTCACAGACAGCCTTTTCTTCGAGCTCCCCCCAGAGCTGAAAACAGAGATCCTCCGGTACCTCAGCGACGAGGACGTGTACACGATATGTCTCATATCCCGGAAGCTCCATTTCCTGGCCCTCCCCGTATTCATCTCCCGCCAAAATGGCCAGCTGATCCACAGGAGCCTGTACCTCTACAAACCGCCGTTCAAGCTGCTCCGCGCGGCGCGTGTCGCGCTGTACGTCACCGAGCTGGCGAGCTTCAGCTTGACCACGTACGCGCCGCACGTCCCCATCGTGGAGACCCTGCACGAGCTCCGGCATATGGTCAAGATGATGAAGTACGTCGGGGTGATTACCCTCGACGTGGAAATCAAAGGCGGCGCCGCGGAGCCGCTCGGCCGGCTGCTCGGCACGCTCGTGGGGAAGGCGTGCACGTCGCTGACAGTGCGCAGGTGGGACTTGGACGCACATACGGTGGCCAGCGAGGAGGAGCCCGAGCCGATACCGCCGCTCACGACGCTGCAGTCCCTCGACATGGCGTCGTGCTCGCTGTCGTATCTGCCCATCCGCGACTGGCTGGTGGCATCCATCAATCAGTCCAACATCCACTCGTTGTCGCTGTATAAAGTGGAGTGTGCCCCGTGGACGGGGGGCGAGGCGCTCCGCGCGCTGACCCTCCCGTCGCTGGCGAAGCTGTCCATAACGGAGCTTCCGGGCCTGCAATGGGTCGACATTGCGGCATTCCTCGTCCGACATCCGAAGATCATGTCGTTATACCTTAAGTGCGACGCCGCCATACCGGCGGAGGCGCCACAGCTCCCGCATAACGCGCTGCCCTCGCTGTCCACGCTGCGCAGCTCGCCGTTATACATCCAGCATTTCCTGCGGTCGCCCACCTCGCTGCGCGTGCTCAAGCACGTCGAGGTCGACTCCCACCTCCCGCGCGTGACCGGGGACTTTGTCGTCGACTTTGCCGATGTGGAGGACACCCTCGTGCTGCTCTCGCGGCACCCGACCATCACATCCATCGGGCTGCCGCTCCTCCTTAATGGCATGGCGAACGAATGGCTGATGAACGGAAGCAGTCCGGGGAAGGATGGGGGCCGGCGGGACGTAGAGCGCCTCGCCACGCATGTGAAGACCGTCAAAATATGCCCGACCATCACGCTTACGAGTGCGACGACCTTTGCGCTGCTGCCGCGCTGGCTGGCGCTGATGCCAGCCATCCAGCATGTCGATCTCACCGTCGTGTGGGGGCTGGACACCACGCAGAAGACGACATTTTTGGCGGAGCTTGCGGCCGTGTGCCCGACGGCCGAGACGGTGCAGATTGGGCTCGAACGATGGAGTCTTGACAAATTTCGCTAATATTCAGACATAACTTGCTGTTTTCTTCCCTACTCACTCCTGTATATTCTAGCTCTCGCAACGCTTTTGAAATTTTGCTATTCACGACGTGTCCACCTACCATAGAGTTACCAGTTGCCGATACCTCATATACCCAGACCCGATACTTATCGCTCGACTTATCATAGGTTAATAGCTTTTGTATGATTATTACGAAGCTTACGCGTTACGCTACTTGGACATGAAAATGAAATGTACATTTGCCATCATCCTGCCGCCACAATCATATCGCTCGGGTTGTCGTCCAAGCCGATGAGGGGCGGGACCTCCAGCCCTGCCACCGCCGACCGTATCGCCCTCTCCCAGGCATCCTGCACCTGGTACCCCCCAGCTCTCATGATGCCCTCGCGGTCCCTCCTCACCGCGTCGCTCGAACTGTCCTGGTACACCGCCTTGAGGGTATACATGTCTTCGTATGCATACCAGTCATCTTGAAGGGGCACATGTGGGACGTCCGGTATCACGGCGCTCTGCGCCGCGCGCTGCCTCAACAATTGTGCGTAGCTCGACGATTGAATAGTCGTGGCAGACGTAGTCCGCGCGGAGGTGCGCTTCAAAGCCGCTGCCCGAGAGCGAGCGATGACTTTCGCTGCGTCTTTGTCACTCGTCTCCAGGTTGTCGATGATGTCCCTGTGCCCGCGCTCACGTTCTTCGCGCTCTTCCTCTTCCTCGCGCCGGGCCTCCGCAGCCCTCTGCTCGCGGTCGCGTCGCTCGCTTTCTTCTTGCTCCTTGAGAGCCTGGGCGTATTGTTCCTCGCGATGTATGTTCAGCTCAATCAGGGCGGCGTTCTCTGCGCGGTAGGCTTGTATGCGTTTTTCAGTTTCGGGAATGTCTATTTCGTTTATGAGGTTGAATGCTGAGGCTTCAATTAGCAGTGGCCCATAAGTAGTATCTCTATTTCTTACCGATGTCTTCAACTTCTTCCAGATAATCATTGTATTGTCGCAGATCTGGAAAGTCTTCCCGTCGTTTATTGAACCTATTAGACAGCATCAGTGATAGCCTATACAAAGCAAAGGCACACGCGTACTCCTTTGCAATTCGCCTTCGGATTGCCACCTCTTTCTCAACCCCAAGGTCTTCAAAAGTCTGCGGCGTGAAGGCCAGCTTTCGCAGCACCTTTTGGCATATTGGGCAGGGAGCTGGTCCAAGTGTAAACAGGCGGTCGATGCACGATTCGCACCTAAACCAGATAGTCAGTATCTGGACGCGCGATCGGCGCCGAGGCGGACATTTTGTGGTAGCATGAGCTCACTAGGAGACGTAGTTTCGGATTAAGATACCTGTCCGACTTGCATACCGGGCAGACGTCCTCCATGGACTATCCTTTCATGAGTATACCGAGAATACGATAGCAGGAATGACGCACAAAGTATTCTGAAGTCCGTCCAGATGCATCCTTGACACCTCCACCAAATATCGTGCTGGACGTGCTCTGCACTTGATGCGGGGTGCTCGATCGCTGATTGGAAGTCACAATGCCCCCCTTGCGGACAGTTTTTCCCTGGAGCCAGCCTCCGGTATTCGGACGATTAGACATGGTGAGCGTACAAGCTGACTGAAATCAGGATGGCGAGTAAGCTGCTTCACGTAGTGACTTGGTCATGAATAATTAGCCCCTAAGCCCGTTGCATTTCTTAAGCCATGACCTTTCTGGTGGCTTTCTCGTTCTCTCGTGTATGCCCTCTACAGCATCATACAAGTACTGGGCAATCAGTCTTATCTTACTAGCAGCCGCTACATTGTATTCCAGCACGATCTCGAGCTTCGTTGCCCGCCGATTCCCTCTTCGATCACTAAACACTCTTGCCACGATGGCCCCCACACTGCCAAAGACCCGTGAAGAATGGCTGAAGGCCTTGGAAGCCTTGCCATCTACGCCAAACAACATTCCTTCCTTCTTCTTTGGTCATGGATCTCCGATGCTCGCCTTTCCAGAAACAAACTCCTTCAATCGGGCTCCAGGTGTGATGGATGCTATGGGTCCGAAGGGGCCGCTTGCGGCTTTCTTGAGTGATTTCGGACCAGCCTTACTCAAGAAGTATCAGCCGAAAGGTATAGTAGTCTTCAGTGCGCATTGGGAGACCGCAGGAGAGCGTCTCGGTGAGTCGCCTATCTAACTGCCATGTTGTGA
>JACXVL010000191.1:24492-57096 GCA_014898675.1 Athelia sp. TMB
TCTGACTCGTCTCCATCATCCAATTTGTCTTCCACTTTAAGTTTTCGTGTCTGTCGAACTTTTTGATCATCGACTATCAACAATTCGAAGTTATGGACGTGAATGACACAGAAACCCTCATTGCATTGGTATCAAGCCTTCTCAACGGTCCACCTCCTGCCGCTCTTGTGATTCTGGATACTCTAGTGAAATGCGATGGCAATGTCGAAGCCACTGCCCAACAAATCAACAGCTTAGAGAGAGCTTTAACGAAACCGAAGTCTTCTTCCAAGAAGAGAAAGAGTACTGCGGACCTAGATACCTGGCTGCAGCCCGCGAAGGCTGCGCGTGCGGAAGAGTCGCGCGTGCCCAAACCTCGCAGCAGAGTGCACGAGCATGCTGCGGGCGTCGCGTCAAGCAGCAAGCTGGCGGAGGTTCCACGAACCATCAATGCGCGCTCCCCAAGTCCCTCAAAACCAGTATCGACTTCAAAGCCGGTAGTTGATCTCATGTCCGTCCTCCGCCAACCCCCTCCTGCACCTCAAGCCCCGCCGAAGATTGCGCCACTGACCTTGTCGAATCCCTCTCTCGTAGCTCAGCACACCCCGTGCACAATGCATCTATCTGTACTGCCGCCTGAGCTCGCGTGTAGGCTGTTTTACACCATGGTAGACTTGTCGGCGGAGTGGAAGAAGAACAAGTGGTGGTTGTTTGACAGGGTTGTTGAGAGCCCACATCGGACGAGCTTTTACGCGAGGAGACTTAATGGTACGGACATGGATGATACATGGCAGGAGGCCGCACAATATTGGTAAGTCGACACTGCCGCTCTCAACCGGAGATTGCCTGCTGAAGGCGCATCCATGCAGGTACAATGGCAGGGCAACCGAGCCTCCCGCAGTATTCCCGGATGCCATGGAGGAAGCTTGCCAGTATGTCGAAAAAGTGGTCAACGACGAGATGCGCAAACGCGAGCGCTATCCCCTGGAATGGAATGGGGAGGGAACGGAAGGTCAAATATGGCGCGCCAACGTTGCTGCGTCTAATTGCTACGAAGGCGGCAAGGAGAGTGTTGGGCCTCACTCTGACCAGCTTACCTATCTAGGCCCTTACCCCACAATAGCATCTTTAAGCCTTGGTACGTGGTAGGGGGAGTAGCTTCGTATCTTTTTGCTTATAGCACTTGCAGGTACGAGTCGCAATTTTCGATTACGGGAAGTCGTTCCAAGCGAAGAGCTCGACACGCGACGCGCCCGGACCTATAATATGCCGCTAATGCATAATTCAGTAAGCATAAGACTTGATAAATTGCCACTGTGGCTGAATTCTCTACAGTTGACAATCATGCACGCCTCGACTCAGGAGCGGTTCAAACACTCTATTCCTCCCCAACCCACGATAGACCTATATCGACCTGCATATCCGCGTATGCCTGGCGAACCAATCGAGCCTTCCAACTGTCGAATCAACATCACATTCCGGTTTTATAGACCAGACTTCAGGCCCGACACCATCCCAAGATGCCACTGCAAAGCCCCGACTATATTGCGGCCTGACATGAAGCATACAGCAGATAAATACTGGTGGACATGTTACGCTGGGGCTCAGAATGATGGAAAGGGGTGCTCGTTCTGGAGCGTGATGGACATGAAGGCAGAGGGACGTGGACCGTGTGTGGCTGAGACGCAGTAGCTAGCAATGTGAAGTTTTGCCCATATTAGGTGGCGTAGTGGCCTCGTGCGATTCTTTGTTTGCGCGTGTTGGCCAAGAGCCTTCGGCGCGATCCAAGTCCCTGTGACCGAGTGCATCATTGCGCATCACCTTCAACGTCAGGTTGCCGCATGCTTAAAGACCGCATCTCATATAAGGCTCTACTACGCAATCGTGTCGAACACTCTAACTTTCCGTCAACATGGCCTCTAGGGACCCGAGGCCCTCAACAGATGAAGGTGCGTCTAACCGTTGGGGTGAATCCACGCGGAGCGTTACTGAGCGGTATCCACGCAGAGTCTGCACCTCTCCTTCGGGATCAAGGGAATGGCCGCCCTCCTGCTCGAAGGGCAGATTCTTTAGGACAAAGAATCACCTCTGTAGTTCAAGAACCATTGACACCTCTTACCAAGATCTTGCTTGTCGTCACTCTGCTCCTGCTCCTGCTTAGTTCGGTGTTCATTGGGCTCTTCGCCGGAGCTCAACACAGGTTGCATTTGCCTCCTGCCAAGGGTGGACCACAGAACCCACCTGTGACCTACACTCAGACTCAAACGCAAACACAGACTCAGACGCAGACGCAGACGCAGACGGCAACGCAGACGGATCATCACACTACCACAGACATTCAGACCACCACTGATATCTACACTACCACCGCTGCTCCTGTACCAGTCCCAGTCCCCACTAACAAGCCTCCTGTAGATGTAAGTCCAGCTTGTCTATAGCTGTGAATTATGTTCACCTCGTGTTAGGGCGCTTGTCTCTCGGCGGACTGCGTAATCCTGTCGGCGTCCATTCTGTCTTCACTTGACACCACTCAGGATCCCTGTGAGAATTTCTATGATTATGCAAGTAAGTGGCGCAGCATTCCGAAGCTATTCGAATCCCTGATGTGTATTACAGCCGGAGGCTGGTCCAAAAGCCATCCAATTCCCTCCGACAAAGGCCGTCTGGGCACGTTCAACGTCCTTGCGCAAGAGAACCAGCAAGTCATCCGCGAGATCCTCGAGTCTGACGACATCCCCTCCGATGACCTCGTTGCTCGCTCTTACGACGAGCAGATCCTGCAGAAGGTCCGCGGACTGTACCATTCGTGCATGGATGAAGACACGCTGGATGACATCGGCTCTGAGCCTCTATACCAGTTTGTGGGAACTTTGAAGAAGCTGTTCCGTGGCGAGAGCACCGAGATAAGTGCGGACAAGAAGAAAGACAAGTATCAGGGCTTGACAGCCGCTGTTGCGTTCTTGCACTCTCGAGGTAATCAAATGAATCATGGATACTGAATACGTATACTCACGCTTTCTTGCTAGGCGTCGATGCTCTGTTTGACACTGGCATTGAAGGTGACGTCGGAACTGACCCCGACGACATGGTGTTGTGGTTCAGCCAGCCAGAGCTGGGATTGCCTTCTAAGGTTAGTTGAGAGTACGGTATCAATGCCCGCGCACTCGCTCATTTGACCATGTAGGAGTACTATCATGACAAGGATATCGTCAAAACGTACACTGACGTTGTTGAAGAGCTTCTCTACGCCCTTCCTGACGATGATGACGAAGAATTCTTCATGCCACAAAGGCTCCTCAAAGAGTTTGTGCAGCAAGATAGCAGTGAGAATGTGTGGCCTCCCTGGCCCTGGCCACCGTGGGACGGCGATGACGGTGACGACAAGACACCCAAGCCGAAGCCAGGCCCTGGCCGCCCTGATCCTGCGGACGTTCAAGCCAAGAAGGTTGTCGCGTTCGAGAAGAAGCTTGCTGCTGCCAGCTTGGATATGTAAGCTTATTACACCGAGGAGTTCGGTGAAACAACCTAATCACTTCCTCCATCATTCAGGGAGGACCTATACTACAAGCCATTTGCGAGGTATAACCCAATGCCACTCAAAAACTTTACCCGTAGCATCCCCGAGATTCACTTCTCCGAGTACTTTGCTGCTTTCACCCCACGCTCGTATCCCGAGCGTGTCATCGTGACTTACCCAGAGTACTATCAGTCTTTGCATGATATCCTTGAGGAGACTTCTGCTGAAGTAGTTGAGGCCTACCTAATCACCAGAGCCGCTCTTACGCTCGCTCCTTACTTGGGTCCGAAGACGGAGTTGTGGAAGGCGCAGAGGAGCTTGCAAGAGACGCTGAGCGGAATCAAGAAGGGTGCTGTTGGCGAGCGCTGGGAGACCTGCGTGCACGTCGTGGAGGAAGAGCTTGGGTTTGCCGTCGGAAGATACTTCGTAAAGTAAGTTCAACATCTTTGGCACTGAGGTCATAGACTCATTTGCGCGCCAGCGAAACCTTTGCCGGGGATTCCCGCACCAAGGGAACCAAAGTGATCGAAGACATCGTTGCGACGTTCAAAGCGTCACTGAAGAACCTTAAGTGGATGGACGAAGAGTCCGCCGTTGCCGCTACTAAGAAGGTATGTTTCCCGCTTACAAATTACGATCCAGCTGGTATTGATAATTACTATGCTCAGGCCGACAACATCAAAGTGAAAGTTGGCTTCCCGCTGTCTCCTGACACCCGGCAACCTCGTTCCATCGCCAATTACTACGGCAGAGTAGAAATTAAGAAGGACCAGTATTTCGAGAATATCCTCAGCGCCAAGTGGGTTCAATTCATCCTTATTTGTAAGAAGCGAAGGCTAATAAACGTCATTCAGTGCAAACGCAGGTTTCCTCGAGTGGATGAAGCTTGGAAAGAGAAGAAATCCGGAGTCGTGGGAGATGTATCCCTCCATGGTCAATGCTTACTTTAGCCCCGACGGCAACCAGGTCAGTGCATCTGACTACTCTCGACAGACTCGTGTATTGAGATTGTCTCCAGATCGTCTTCCCTGCTGGGATCTTGCAGCCCCCGTTCTTCTCTCAGAATTGGCCTTCGTACCTGTCATATGGTGGATTCGGGATGGTCGCGGCACACGAGCTGACAGTGGGTCCCGGCGATCCGAAATTCTGCCTTTGGAGCTGACGCGTTTTATTTAGCACGCGTTCGACTCGCTGGGCAGACTTTACAATCAAGATGCCAAGCTTGAGCAGTGGTGGACCAATGCGACTGAGGAGGCGTTCATGGAGCGCCAGGCATGCATCGTGGAGCAATATTCGAAATACACGGTTGATGGACCCAATGGCGAGAAGGTTCATGTGAACGTAAGCGACTCTCCTTACCTTGGTATTGTCCTCGATGCTTACAATATTACAGGGCAACCTGTGAGTATTGACCACATGATAGATTAGCTCGAGTACTGACCATCATGTAGCACCTCCTCAGAAAACATCGGAGACAGTGGCCTTATCCAGGCCTACCGCGCCTGGAAAGCTCAATACCATGCATCCCTCAAGGATGGGAATGAATTCCTGCTTCCTGGCTTGAACTACACCAGGTACGCTGACACTTGCAGTCTTCGTGCGCAGAGGCTTATTGTTTGTGTCAGGGAACAAATGTTCTTCATTGGTTTCGCCCGCGTCTGGGCTAGCAATGCGCGCCCGGAGTCGGCTGTCCAACTTATTCGTGTTGACCCGCACTCACCTACCAGATGGCGTGTTGACGGGACCCTTGCAAATGTCCCCGAGTTTGCTGAGGCATTCAAGTGCAAGAAGGGAGCCAAGGTATGCCCACCAACCGACTTCATATTCTAGGATGATGTTAATTGTATCGTGTAAAGCTCAACCCTCCGAACAAGGAGCGTTGCATCTTCTGGTAATCGTGAGGTGACATGATATTCGCGCGGACAAGCTACTGGTTATCGCGTGGACTGTGCTACTATTTGCTTTCCGCATTGTACATGATTATTGATACACAGCAATTTCGATTTGTCTTTCTACCATGACACAATCCCGGATCTAATCGACTACAGCACACCCTTGGTACTTGGTACTTCATTGCCCCCTGTTCGCTCGATGGCCTGGCGAATTGCGAGGGCAAGAGCCTTGAACGCAGATTCCGAGCTAATAGACTTCAGCAATCGGCAAGCACTAGTGACCACGTTCTTACCGATGATGGTCATTCTCTCCCCGCAGAACGTCTACGTGCAGCGTACACCCCGACGCTATCGCAAAGGAATAGAATATGTGAGGGATCATTTCTGTTGACAAGTCACCGATCTTCTCTCTTTTAAGTCCCAGGTCCGTCACGCAGTATGGGCGCGAGCAGATGTCGATTACAGCTCTTGACAGAGCCTGGCAGAATGCACCTTCAGACTATGCATTCGGAATTGGAACGGGAACGGTGCGCACCTCGTCAAGAGGCGCAAACCCAGTGCCATATCTGCGAATGCCCCGTACTTCACCTAGTGCCCCTTTAAAAGCTGTTCCGAGAGCGATGGCGCTGTCCTGTGGAGAAGCGATATGTTGGCCAGGGCAAGGCGCGAAGGATGGAACAAAAACTCATCTGCAGTGTGATGATCGTCTATCCAGAGATCTCCCTTGCATTTCATGGTCAAAGACATTCCTCCATGCTTCGCGAGCGCAGTGTACATCTACGCGAATAGTAAACTTTCTGCTTGCAAAGTTATGACGGGGTGCGGACATGATCTAGGAATCCAATGCCCGTCGAGACTTCGATGGTTTGAGTTCTTGAAGAGCCAGGGGCGCAGTCCAAGTCAATAGAAACATCAATTTGAGTCTCATTTGTTTGCCGCGAGAGTGTAGCTGTTCTTGGTGCTGCCATGATAAGAAATGAAGATCAAGTCAGGACGGATGAGAGGGCCGAAAAGGTCCGGACAACAACGTCAAACAACTCGTAGACGCCTGGCCGGCATCGAGAACGGCGTCGCGACTGGTCCTACGCAAATCCTGAAATGGCCTCAACTCTGGTCGCGTCGCGGACGGCCACCCGCATATTAGCCAGTCGCGCTGGCCTAGGCAGCGCGTCTAGACGAGCCTGGCAGCCTGCAAACCGCCGACACTTCTTTGGCCTGTTTAAAAGGTCGAAACCGGAGCCCAAAGCGCCACCGCCAGTCCTCTCACAAGACGATCTCTTTCACCCGTTTTCAAAGTCTCCGTTCCCGTATATCAAGGAGCGTGGAGAGGCCATTCAGAAACTCGCGCCGTGTCCGGTATGCGCAGAGTCTTACAAGACGACGAAGGAGATTCCGCGCGCTGTGAAATTTGAGTGCCCGGATTGTGGATGGCCAACGCATTGCAGTGGGGAGCACTGGGAAGCGGATGAGGAACACGCGAAGTACTGCTCCAGACTGAGGGAAGTCAATGAGGACGACCATGATTTGAGAAGTGGGCGGAGGATGCGGGAATTTGAGATGCCTGGTATGTCTGCAATGCAATGCTAGCTATCCGCGAAGCCTCAATCTGTATCTAGGTCCTCAGGCATATGAAGAGGCCGTCTCGTTTGCTAACTGGGACACATTGTGGTACACCCGTGGTTTCCCTTCCATGGACACCGAGCGGGCGCGGAGACATGCGAGCAAGGTCCTCACTTATCCTCTCACCATTGGCTCGGTGTTGCATCAGCACAGTTCATTGACTTTGAACAATCAAAGACTCACACCGGAAGGCAGTCGCTCTCTTGCAGGTAATGCCATTACTCAGCTTTAGCCACGCGTACTAAGAATCTGCTGTAGCTCTTCGAACAACTTTGCATGTGGACCCAGGTTGCCCAGATACAGAAGAAGCAGGGGCCGCAAAATCGCAAATGCGAATATTCATCCTTGGTGCCCGCCATGAATCAGCGCTCCCGCCGCACGTCTGGGAACAGCTATGCATGCTCTTCCCGTCCTGTCATTTCCATTTATACTTTATTGGTCCTCAAGTCTCCCTGCCTAAGCCGCCTAAGACCTCGCCTGAGACGCCAGCTCCCACTCCTACGTCATCTGCGCCGCCACCTCCTGCAGAGGAAGCACCCAAGGAGCCTGAGGGACCCAAATCGCAGTACCTGCCCAACATCTACGAGCCCCCCACACCTGCTCCCATCGCACGCTTAAAGCACACTCGATCTTCGCTCCAGAAGTACGGCGTACCCTCCTACACAGTTCCCTACACCCCCCAGCTCACTATCACGGGCATGCAAGCCAACTACATGGATGTGCACGCGCAATTTGCAGGGACGTTCGATCCGTACAACGACCTCTTCTTTTTCTTCTCGCCCGGGTTCGGTTTCCCATCCCCCGTGTCTATCTCCCCCACCACAGGCGAACCACTGCTCCAGCTCGAGAGTCCGACGGAGTGGGGCAGCGTGCTGCCTGCGCTGCTGCAGAGCCGATGCCCGATCTTTGTCACTGGCTTCTCCCCGGCTGATGTGGAGCGCGATGTAAAGGCGCTCGGCGTCGCAGAGGAAATCGCGAACGAGTTTGAGTGGGTGATCACACCCGGCGCAAATGCGTTCGGGAGCGAGAAGTGGGAGGTCGCGGACTTCGACCCTAGGGTGATGGTGAAGACGAATTGGGGAGTGTGGGGCATTAGAGGAAAGGGTCGGGAGGTTAGAGAGCAGAGTGGATTTAGCTTTTCCCTTTAGATCTCAGTGGTATCATCATACTAATCAACCTATTTCACAACTCATACACAATAGGATTCAGCATCAGCCGCGAGCCTTGCGTTAAACTGCCAAACCGTGCCTACACCGCCATCTACGAAACCTGTCACCGTGTATCTTGAGGCTATGGTCTGAGAAAAGCTAGCAGCTCATCGCATCCCGCCTCGCTCATTTCCTTGTCAAATAGCCTTCACTTCTATTGACTACATTCCCTTTCCCCTTCGAGAAGCTGCATAGAGAATGAAACAAATGTGTCTCACGGAAAATCTCCCTCGAAATCAATCCATCCTGCAGCCTTGTGTTTGACCTTGATATTCAAACCTTCAATGGAAACTTTTCGCAGGCGCTCCAGCACTGCTGGATTCAGAAACTTCGAGTCTGTGACGTGATGCAATACCACAAACTTGAGGGTGCGGTGGGTGACATGACTTTTGGGGGAGCCATTGCTCGTCCTCCATCGCAGTTCGACCATGTCCACGAGGGGTTGGGCCTTTAAGCCTTTCTCGTGCACCATCAGCTTCAATGTCTGAAGCCCTGGCACGAAGCGAGGCGCATATGTGCTATTTGACAAAGCTCCAAGGCACTGTACGACTCGCTTGCAACTCCACTCGGACACATCGATCTCGTCGTAAGAGGATCTGAACGCAAGAGATTTCAACTCAGGGGTAGCCCCAAGCAATTGGTCTACGCCCGAATGGCTACTGGCACATCTGGAACTGATAACGATCTCCAGTGTCTTGAGAATACAGGAGGAGCAATGGATCAGGGACAGCAGTGCTGAATCCCAATCGCTTGGGCCTTCGGTGAAGACGTTCGATTCGTAAAATGAGAATTCCGTTCCCCCATCGTGAACAGAGTGCGTGACGCGTCAGTGATCATGTAAGTAATAACTGAGCTAAAAACCTCTGCACACACGATGACCTGACGGGGACAAGCCCAAGCCGGATTGTGCCACTCGATGAAAAAACCACGGAGTGGGGAAAAACCGAGTGACGGGGGCGGTGTAGCAGGGGTTGAATGGTGTAGTTAGAAGTTTTTATTTATTCGATCACAGCCGCGATCAGCCAAGCTGCTCCTTATCGCAAACGTCAAAGCAACACGTCGAGCGCACACCGTCTCGAGGCGGCAACAGGGACATCCTCTTCCTGGCAGCTGGTGGCAGCATTCTTTCCACCACCGCTCGCTCGTCGTTGCCAGCGGCGTCGCCATCCACTCCCCCTGCAGGCTGGCTGCTTTATCAATTCGTCTCTCACATCGCCCCCATTGCTCCGGGGCTCTTTTTTTGATAGCTTGTTTACCATCCCATAGGCTTTTCAATCGCCCCTCCCGCCGCCTGATACGAGCTGGCGCTAGCTGGTACGTTTTTCCCACTCCCTGCCCCACTTTCCCGCCCCTTGATGTCCTCCTTCAGCCCTTCAGCCCGCCTCAGGCTGCCTGGCCCACGTCAGACCGCTCGCCCCCTTCTGGACCTCTTTCCACCCTCTGAGCAACGTCCTGACTTTATTGGCTACTGCCCCACCCTCTGGATTGCTTTTCCGGTCCCCTGGGCTGCTTCTTCGCCCTCTGGACCACTTTTGCCCACTTCCCCGCCCCCCTGGATCGCTTTCCGCCCCCCTGGATCGCTTTCCTGCCCCTAAACCACTCTCGGCCGCTTCCCCACTCCTCTGGACCGCTTCCCCGCCTCCTGGATCGCGTCCTGCCCCCCTGAACCACTGTTGCCAGCTGCTTACCCGCCCCCCCCTGGATCGCGTTCCCGGCCTCCTGGACCGCTGTCGGCCGCTTCCCCGCCCCTCCTGGACCGCTTTCTCACCTCATGGATCACTCCCTCGCCCCTTGAACTGCTTCTCACCCTCTAGATAGCTTTTCTGCCCCCTAGTCCGTCTTTCCCTTGCCGCTGACATCATATTTATGCTTTGATTTTCATAATGTACTATATGCTCAATAAATCCACTTTTCTCATCTCAAAAAATGCGTCCACAAAGTGTTTCGTCGCATTCCAGTACGTTATAACTTCTGCACTTTCCCGATTTCGTGTGGATTTCAACATTCTCAACTTGGTGATTGAAGGCAGGATGACAAATAAATATTTCACTCTATATACCTGGTGCATACCTCATTAACCGGCCACATGCCCTCCCGCCACACGGCTGCCCCCATTCCCACTAATGACACCAATCCCACTCGAGAGACATCCATTCCCACTAACGAAAAATGTTTCGGGCGTTTTAGACACTCCCAAACTCGTCGCCACTCCTGCTTGCGGGAGAGAAATCAGCGTCAGACTGGCCCTCTAGTCCTTCCCGAAAAATGACATCTATCCGCCTGGCCAGATTAGCCATCTCCTGCTGCAGATTGTCCTCCGTCTGCGTGCTCAGCTCAGCTGCCTGCCGCCGTTTCTTCTTTCTTGAGGCTCGCGAATCATGCCATGGCCGGGAGGCATCTATTTCGGGCCCTCCCGGGCTCGTGGAAGTGCCAAAAGTCGGCTGTGCTCGCAATATTCCGGGATCGAAGCGGATGAGCTGTCCAGCGGCGGGCAATCTCTCTGGAACTTGTGCTACAAGTGGGCTGGTGGCTGGCAGTGGAGGTCCGGCCCCAGATAGGCTGACTGTCGAAGGGCGCGATCCGGTGCGGAATTGACTCTCTGCTGGCCTACTCGTTCCGCCGCTCCTAGCAAAGCCGCTTGGTGGTGTGAGTGATCCCGCGGAAGGAAAGCCGACATCATGACTGTCCAATTCGCGTTCGGTTACTTGCTCGGCTATAGACTCGAGGATAGAAAATGGATGCCGAGCTTCTTTGTACATTGTCCGTGATAGAAACGGTATGGTGTGGTCTTCGTGGGGCCGATCATCTAGGGGAAGATCCGGCAGACCACACAGACGCTCGACTGCTTCGTCGGCTGTCATCCTGTCCTCTGGAAATTGACCCCAGCAGTTGACCATTATCTTCCACATTTCATCCGTCATTCCGCGTGGGGGCCCATTAAGAGGACGTTGAGGCCGCTCGCCTCTGCGCAACGCACGGGTTACCGACTTATCACTTTTTTTATCTGCGAATGGCATGTATCCAGAGAATATCTGCAAATAGAAAGCATCATTAACGCACGTAGAACATCTTGCATTTTTATGAAACTCACCTCGTAACATACCATCGCGAACGAGTAGACATCGCTGCGCTTGTCGGGTTGCCTTGCTTCTTCCTCTGATTCTGATTCGTCGGGGTTTGTGGACTTTGGCGGGAATAACTCGGGTCCCATCCAGCGAACCGTGCCAACTAAGCCCGTAGGCTTTATTGTTGACATGATAGACCCAGTTCCCGAGGCTGATGAGAGTCCGAAGTCCGAGAGACGTGCTCTAGGTGCATGAGAGACGAGTATGTTCATCTGTAAAGATGTAAGCGGGTATTGGCATTTTATAAGCCAAAGATTTTACGCTTTTGAGGTCGGCATGGATGACTTGCTCACTGTGCAAATACGCCAGACCTTTTGCCACGTCGAGGGCCTAATAGGCATAGTATTAAGGCTCGCACAGGCAGAATGGAAACAGGGATTTACTCACAAATAGAACGTGGATGCCTCTAGGAAGGTCTTCAGACTCGAGATACGTGGACAGGTCCTCATTGCTCATCCAAGGACACACCATACACAGCTTCCTCTGCTCGAACCCCAAGCGGAAAGCGCCATAGAATGGCAAGACATTCGGATGAGAAAGTTGTCGCCATAAGACCGCTTCACGAGCAAAGCTCTGCGGTGAGGGAAGGTATTTTCAGTACGATATCGGTTGGGTTGGATACGAACCCACTTTCAAGAGCTCTTCAACAATTGTTTTTTTCGATACCTTCAGGACCTTCACTGCGACATCACGTCCTGCCATCTCGCACTTGTATACATCCCCAAAGCTTCCGGATGCGACAGATTCTGTTGGCAGAGTGACTTGGTCGAGCACTAAACACTCTGGATACCGTCCAGAGCGCTCTGAAAGTTTGACAAGTGCTCTGACGTGGCGAGATTTGAACTTGGCTGCGATAGGATAGTCCAATCGCTATTCAGGACAGAACATCAACAGCTGCAAATTTAGAATCCTTTAGGTGGGGAACGTACCGCCTGCAGGAAGTCCAACAAGGGCTGAGCTGCATCGGCGTGACATGCGACAAATTTCTTGTATCGATCATTGTTCATCAAGAGGATCGTCAACTGGGCAGATAGATCTACAACATCCAGGGCAAGCAGATCCTGGAACATATCCGTCGTATGTACAGAGGGTTTAGCCTATATGTTGGTCAGAAAAGAATGCAGCAGCAAGACCCGAAGCACTAGCCTGGCTTAAAACGTCGAAATACTCCTGGAGATTTCCTTCAATTTGCTGTTGACCGCCGATCACTCGTATGTCGTTCCAGGTGGCCCATCCTTTCAGACTGGCATTGAGCATCCTAGAGATGGAGTCAGAAACGATGTAAGCAGTCATGTCGACCAGAGCAAACCTGGTCTCGGTCGGCGAGCATTCCATCAAGTTGGTGGAAATATATGTAGCCAACCTCTATAGCTCATGGTAGATTAGTGAAAAAGGCTCATCGCAGATCAGTTACATGCTCACAGGATATGCTATCATCCACGACCTCGGAGCGAGATATCTTTCGAGAGGATTATTTATTTTTTCTTGTCGCAATACAGACTCTATGTGCGTCATGTTGGCATCATGCCATCGTTGCGGATGCACCCAGGGCGAGATAGTTGTATTGAAGTGGGAGAGTTCGGACATTGGGAGTGTCAATGAAAGAAGGGGGATCGTGATTTTAGTCTGTAGAAGAGCGAGCAAGGCCTCTTAAATACCACAAGAGCTTGAAATAACAACATCTGGAAAGTGCGTTTCGAAAATGACATCGTGATTAGAGAGTATTTGTTTTCACTTTTTTGATTATGTTTTGGTGCTCCAACAATTCAGTTCAATTCAGTTAACAGACAAAACGTAAGCAAAAAAGTGAAAACAAATACACTCTATTCAGAGATATCGGCAACTGGGGGCCTTGATAGCATCCCGCTCGGATTTATGTCAGGTCCCTTCACAGATTCCTATTGTAGTGGTGAAAGGGTGACAGATGATGAGGATCCTGGATATCTCTATTCGATCGGTCAGCTTGCGTGTAGGTTCGGAACAAGCCGCCTTTTACGTGAAGCTCGGCTCACAACATGGAGAAGCTCCAAACCTACCCTTTTGTTAGTGGAGAACCCCAAACACAAACGCCGACCTTTCATAGATTTGTGAATTGGCCCTGTGAAGCTTGTGAAGTTTTGAAGTCTGATGCAGACCCTAAATAGAGGACGTAAATAACTGACATCATGCATCGAGAATGCTTGGCGAAGTTTCCACGAGGCCGTGGCAGCGAGTCTGGTGACAAGACTAGTACATACCGGTAAGTAAGGCAATAGGGAGGGGTATACGGTGACCTGTTCGGAAGCCTTACACTAGGCCTAAAATAGTATAGTCACCCGTCACCCGACTCTCCGGTCCTAATATGCTCTCAACAGCGGAGTGGCGCCTGTCGCAACAACCTGTACAACATGATGAGCACTGCTTATTCACTGTGACATAGTAAAGACCACTCATTAGAGTGTATTTGTTTTCACTTTTTTGCTTACGTTTTGTCTGTTAACTGAATTGAACTGAATTGTTGGAGCACCAAAACATAATCAAAAAAGTGAAAACAAATACTCTCTATTTGCAATAATTCACAGTCTCTCATGATCATGTTAATTTTTTTTAGCGTTTAAATGCTTCCGAAACCTGAAAACTATCCAGAACTCAAGTGTTCACGACTGCTGCCTGCTTGAAAATTCCGACTACTTGTACATAATATATCCATTGTGATTCTGTAATTTTTTTTCTTGTTTGAGGAGCTGTGGCCATGCTTACGGCCCATAAACGAGAGGTTGCGACACTGATATTATAACAGTTTCGGACTTTTTATGGGCGATGCAGCTCCGAAAGCCTCCTAAATATGACTAGGGGGGATTGAGATATGCAAATTATGATTTTCTGGCCCTTTTACTATGCCGCATTGAGGGGAGCGCGAGCGCGGTGCACGAGCGGGAGGTACTCCAGGTTCAGCGGGTGAGGAGGCGGGACTGCCTAATCGGGGTTCAAATTGATGGGAGAAGCGCCGAGCGCACTAGGCCGAATCGAACTGTAACAGGGCACTCAACACTGAATATTGTACTGAATAGAGAGGCTTAGGCTGGCTTGGAGGGCATATGCATCACAGTGATGGTTTGTGTGCAAGGCACCATGCACATGGCAGTGCCGCGTCAAAAGTGCGTTAGCAGCTTTCGTAGGCTCCTTGTACCCGCAGCAAACCCGCAGTGCGCAAGAGTACTAATTCCTGGACGCTTGCAGCTACGTGGGAAGCTACGCTTGGCCGATGCTGTGCCATCGCGAAGCTCAATCCTCGTCTCTGCGGCCACAGAAGCGGCGTTGGTGCGCTCACCCCAGATGCAGACACACAGATAAGAATCAATCCATGCACGATGCGCGGTACATGATGCCCAGACCATGATCGCCATCTAACTGCGAGTATCCATTCCAAAATTCCCGCTGGCACGAAACCAATCTTTATTTATTTTTAAAAATCATCATTTAACCTCTACGGGTTCTAACTGAACTACGTACGGTAGAGGGTCATACTCGAGCTTTACAAACGTTTCGCGCTCAAATGGGAGGGAGAAATGTGGCCAGTTTCCGACTCGGAATCGGCCCTATTGTCTTGAGCATATCAGCCATCAGCCTGCAGTTTGCTGTAATATAAACTAACCTTGCGCGCACACTGAATGTAAATTCCGGGCCCTGGCCTATTTCGCTTCACAAATTCCAATAGCCACAGCAAGGTGCAGGGTTGTGAAATTTGGCGGAGCGCCACACGAACGCTAAATAAGGCAGCGTCGCCTCGGCGTTGCTGGTCCCTAGTAAATTATTTTTGGGATAACTACGGCCCGAGACTGTGTTTCCCCTGAAGAGCGCATTTTCGAGCGCGGCCTCGCCTCCTGGTCCCCTGGATTTACCTCATTGTCGTGTCCCTCGCCGTGTGACGTCCATTTCCAGCCCTGAGTCTGATACTATGTTTCTCAGGCTCTCGACGTGGCAGAAGGTTCTGCATACTTGCACAGTCAGAAAGTCGTCCATACCGACCTCAAAAGCGTGAGATTGTTGGCTCATAGTATCCACCTACCCGCTTGAGTCTTTACAGATAAATATACTCGTTTCTCATGCGCCCAGAGCATGTCTCGCGAACTTTGGGCTCTCATTAGCCGAGGGCACCGGGTCTATAAGGTCGACACTGGCACGAGTGCCCTGTTATAACTCGATGGGTTCTGGCAGTTTTTGCCTTTCCGCCCCCGAAACCTTAAGGCGATAGGCAATGCCTTTCAGCGTCAGGTAGGATCGTCGGCGCTAGAAACGCCAGGAAAACGTAACGAACGTAACGCGTCGGGAGGGCGGCGCTGTCACTTTGCTTTACCCACGTCTCTCTCAACCGCTATGTCGTCGTCCCCGCCGCACCCTTGCCTGTGCAGTGTTGTTCCGGTCAATGACCGCCACGGCAGCGGTCAGTGGCGGTCATGACCGCATACGTAATGACCACCATTTGACTTGACCAGAACACTGCCTTCGGCTCGCGGCAACTGAGCGGCCCGGCTGCTGCAGTGCAGTGGCGGCGGTGCGTTTTTTGTCATTCCGCTGGCTATTTTGTCAATGTGCTCGCGACTTGGGTGCTTATAAATACATCTATACATACTAGTTAATCAAAATATCTGATGTGAGGCCATCTACATCAACATCCGGATCGTCCTCCCCCTCAGCATCGAGATCCAATAATTCATGAAGTGCTAATTCAGCATCGAAACTGGACATGGCAGAGCGGGTATGCAGATTTACCCAATGCGCTTCCGTGAAATCGAATAGGTCAACAATGCAGGTGTGTCGAAAGCCTTCCCGGATAGGCTGACAATCTTCATCATCTTCCGCAACAGCTGATCTCATGTGGTGAACCATCCCTGCAAAAGTCTCGGGATTCTCGGCGCTAGCGGCTGTGTCGTTGTCGTTGTCGTTGTCGTTGTCGTTGTCGTTGTCGTTGTCATCGTCATCGTCATCGTCATCGTCATCGTCATCGTCATCGTCTGCCATCGTGTATTCGTCGTCTACCAATGGAGCCGAAGCTATTGGTTCTGTGGCGGGGCCGGGAAGGTTGGGAGTGTTGGTTTGATCATCACTCGCGGCACGTCGGTCACCAAACACACGTTTGAGACGCTCCTTGGTGCCGTTCTTTGCCATTTCGTCTCGGATATGCATCTTGAACTCCGCAATTTTGAGCAGGTTATCTGTACTGAGCCGATTCCGGAGTTTGGTGAGGATGGTTCCAAATAGACTAAAAAGTCGTTCACATGATGCAGAGTTTGCGGAGACTCGCTTGGAGATGGCCAATAAATGGCGGGTAACTCGTCCTGTTTTTTGCCGAGGTCATCAATCACGTGACTATATTAGTCACCCGCCCAGCATGACAATTGATGACATGCTTTTTGACGCCCACACCGACCTTCTCTACCTCTTCTCATCTGTCGTTGTACGCTGGCAATGCCTCCATATACCAAGCCATGGCCATTCCATTCGGATCAAACACCAAACCTTCTGTCAGATAGTTACCAGCTCGACATTTTCGTCGGCAGTTTGTCGGACTCGACGCTTTTGTCGTCCACTCGCTCTATTCGCGGCTCCTTGTGGCTACTCCTATGCCTTCGCGTATATTGCTAGTATGGAATTCCTCGCAAGCGTATCCTTATCTATTTCCTCAATAATTCCCTCTGGAATACAGTTCACGCCACTCACCATGCCGTCGTGATACCATGAGTTTCTGGCTACGTCAAAAAGGCGCGCAGTAAAATGGAAATTTGCATGATAAATCAAACCCCTCAAGAACAATTTCCTATGTCGCGCACCAGTTGGCACCACTATATAGCAGTCTATTTCCATATCTGCTACATTCCACGCTAACATAAGCATTTCCAGGGGCCGACCGAAAGTCCTCTCCTCTTCTACGTCATTTCCGCACTCGCAGATCATGCCGTGATCATGAAGTCTGTCATGCTCGAACCAGTCGGATGTCGAATCATGCCTAACTTGATTCGGTCTTGCGCAATTCACAATATAGGTTGCAACAGCGTCTCTCCCATATTCCCAGCCGCAGTGTGTGCAGAACCGCTTCCTTGTTTGTATTTCTTCGTGTGCGGTGGCTAGCGTATGTGCTAGCTGATTCATATCAGCACCTAAATGGCCGTATGGAAACGAAACTGGATCCTCTGAGTTTAAATTCAACCTCAGCCTATCACGCGCCGTTGACATGTCTATTCGGCCATTAGCGAACTGTCGAAACTGAGTGCTTATCTCTTTCATCGTAGGATTCCATCTTCTGAATATGGTCGTCCATTGACTTGGTTTCGAAGACCACACGCTATACATAACTGTGAACAAAGTGTCGTAACAACAACTCCAGTTGCTCGCATCCCACGGCAGGCCTGGGGGCTCATTTTCCCGGGTCGGTAATTGATGAGCCCGTGTACGAGCTTTTTTCACCACTTTCTCACTGGCAATATCATCTGATGCGCCACGTTTCAGAGATGGCACTTCGCTTACGGACGCCCCTAACGCCACGACAAAATTACCCTTCCTTTTTTTCGGTGACCTTTCGCCTTCAGCAGTGCAGTCGGCCTTCCTCTTTTTATCAGGTTTAGGCAACAATTTCCAGGGTGACACGTCAGCCGCGCTTTGCGTTCGCAATGGATCACTTCACGTCCATCTTATTGCCGAATGCATTTTGTCCGGCACATGATCTTCGCCTCTAGCCTGGCGATAATTGTGTATAAGTGTATTTCGCAAGTGCCCTTGTACCGAGTTAGGGAGTTTACTCTCATACCTTAATCTTGTAATCTCATCCAGAAGCTCCAGCTCTCTGAATTCTTGCCTCAAATAACCAAACACGCCTCCTCGTATCTTACTAGGATCAAAGCCTTGTATTATAATGGTGCCAGCAGCCGACGCGCTGTGAGATAGTGCTGTGTAATATGCCAGATGGCCCTGGCAATTTTGTAAGTCCAAAACATTGTTGATCCGTGTCCGCCCCTGAGAATTGTAGTCCGTCAGAGCAAAATTTGCCACAATAGGAACTTGTGTGCGTGATATCGTTATCATTGTACCATTCATCAATGTGATGGGAATATCATCAACACGCCGAGTCAGAGGCACAATATTGACTGGGAGATTCCCTATCTGCACATCCTTCGCTGGATTCTTTAGTCTGACGAAAAGAGTGTCAAGCATCGGTTTTCCATGTGGACCTATAGAGGAGTGCCAGTATTCTACTGTTGCCTCAGCACCTTTAGTAATACATAGTTCCGTCGCATCATTATGGCGGATCATCACAGGCATACCGACACATATATCCAGTTTTCCGGGTACGTGATCCGTATCAGTAGGGGTAAGTTCCCATATTTGTTCTTGTCTCTGACGAGAGATGACGTTGCTGGACCTAGGGGAGTCTACCACACCTCTCTGCTCCCGCCTGACATCCTTCAATGTGATGTCATTTTTGGGGCTCTTGTACATGTCATGTGAGTAGAATGAATGCAGCTCTTGACCCGTTTCTTTGGCGAACCTGGCGCTTCCATAGGCATTAATCTGATCTTTATGGTAATTTAGACCAGTTATTATGGGGACATTCCGAAATCTCTTTGCTGCGAGCTTAGGTTGATGCACACCACGGCCTGCTTGCCGCGTTCTCAAGAATGCGACGTCTTTGTCGGTGCAAGCTTTGTATCTCATGTTTTCCAGGGCGGTGCGCAGTTTGTTGTCGTCTTCGCTTTGAGTCTGCTGACACATATTTTCTCTTAGTATTACAACCATTGTCGTCTGGTGCCATAGCGCTTTCCCTATGGTTTCCTGCTGTTCGAGATAGTTCATTGATGTCCCAAGCCTGGTTTGCACTTTGTCCGAATAAAGTGGGCTACCACGTACAGGCGGTAGCTGTGCAAAATCCCCTGAAAATATCATGTTGAGCCCTCCGAACGCCTCCTCTGTCACGCCAAAGGCAGACGCTGCTGCTGCACTTATCCTGTACATGTCTTTGCAACTAAGCATGGACACTTCATCCAGAAATATGTATTCCACCCCTTCGAGCGATGAGCGGACGTGCACTTTTTCTTTTAGTGTTTCACCCCGAAGCTCCTTGTGATCATTTATTCCCAATATCGAGTGATATGTTGACCCGCTTAACAAGGCAGCAGCTGATCCTGTCGGGGCCAGTACGAGGAACCTATGCTCTTCGCCTCTTGCGCGAAAAAATTCAATGAGGGCTTGTATCACACACATTTTGCCTGTACCCCCCATACCTCCAAGGTACATTTGCAGTCTCTCTTCTTTGTCATTAGAAGCATGATTTGCTATTATTCGAAACACCCTTTCTTGGTCACTATTTAGACCAGACACGGTTACTATTCCTTTCATCCTTTGGTCATTTATAGGGTCGTGATGCTTGAAATGTTCGTCGATCCATTCCTTGTCAACGATTTGTACACGTTCATCTCCTTCTTCGAAGTTGCCTTTATTGAACGTGATTGCACTTGCAGGTACCGCTACCTTCCGTTGTGGCGCGGTTTTGAAGCTCTTCAATCTCTCCGTTAAAACTTCTTGCTTTTTGCACTGCACAGACGCTTGCCAGTAGGTGGGAGGTTTGTAATCACCAGGTTTGAAGCTACTGTGCTCATTATCAACAGGGCCGTCAGGACAGGCATCCAGCCAACCTGAAGACAGCAAAATATGTCTGATTTCGGCCAGGCGACTATTCACTGTCGCTTTATGAACACCACCATCAGCGCCCTCTTTCTCTAGTTCATCCAGCCTGTCTTGCAGTTGGGTCTCGGGCATATCGTCGTCTTGCACTACATCCCCGTCATTGTCTCTCGGGTGTTCGGTATACCAACTGCCGCGAGGCATGCCACTCTCCATGTACTTTCTTTGTGCGTGAAAGTCATCTCTAGCATCGAGACATTCATATTTCAGGTTAAAATATTTCATGGTCTGCAGGAACCTTTTGGGAAACTTATAGTTGTTGAAGGCGTCATCCCAGTTCTCAGTGGGCTGTTTCAAGTCCAACCCAGATCTCCATGGCTTGAAGAATGTCAACATCGTTGCACAATAATACTCTCGGTCTCCTTTGTCAAATCTAGGCAGATGCCCTCCTATAAAGTTCGGCACAGTCGACCCATCATCTCTGGACACGCTGACTATATGCGTCCTGTATTGAGGATGATTCTTCAAAAACCGTTCGCTGTTGCCTGTACTTTGGCTACGTGGCTTCTGTTCTTCGGTTTCATCGTCGACACTCCCGCATTCGCTGCCATCCTCATTATTTCTCTCAATTGGATCACAGTCGGTTTCCGTGTCTTCGTCGTCGAACAAGGCTTGAGATTTCTTGGACAGCTCGGTTTTTTCACTGAGCCGAATCCAATCATACATGTTCATATCTTCCCACTTCGAGGGCCTCAATTCGTAATCTTGCACATACAAGAGGCCGACATATCGATTGCCAACCCTTTGTAATGTTACTTTTTCATTGTCATACTCATCTAGGTCTTCCCCAATATTGTCAGTTGAACTGACGGGTGGTTCTTCCGCAAATGCGCTCATAACGTGACGGATGTAATTCCTCCAGTAACACGGTCTGAAAATATGGCTCGTGTAATAATCTGGGTTGTTCAATAGGTATAAACATGCAAGTGGGGCACCGATTTCTGATTTACTGGTTAAGGAGTTAACAATTTTTGTCATCAGCTTTTTGGCTTTCTCCTGCCGCTTGAAATCACCACCTAACATTTCGCCATTTTTGTGTATCGTGTTTTTCATGGCGTCAAATATATGATAACTCTTCAGGCCACTCTTGGTCACATATTCCGTCACATAAGCGACGACTACCTTCATTGCAGTTCCAGATAGCATACTCGTGACATCAGAGTTACAGCGCAACAAGTAGGTTAGTGGTCTCGTGAAAGTATTCATGTCAGGTTCTAACTTCTTCATATTAAGGAAGCCACTATCTTGGTCGACCATAGCAATCGGCACGATGTCACAAGGGAATCTAGATTTACAAACTTTCACACCTCTTGGCCAGCATCTGATGTCGCAGCTGTGCATGTTCACTTTGAGGAATATGTCATCGGTGACGTCCTCCATTTCACTTTTCCAAGCTGCATTTTCGTCGCAAGACTTGCAACCTTCACATGACACATTCGTACATGGTGGTGGCGGTGGCTTCGGCATGGTTAGAGTTGGGTTCTGATAGCCGGGTTTGGATTCTGCTGACGATACTTTTTTGCTAACCTGCGCTCTGTCACCATGCAAGAATTCTCCTTGATGTGCGCTCTCTAAGTATTCCACCATTTCTCGCTGAAATATGCCATCAGGGTTCAGAATTCTATCTCTGATTTCTTGTGGAGTTAACGCTCCCCTGATCCATAACAAAAGATGCAGATGCAAGGTAAGTCTCCCTTGCTGCTCTACTGTGCCATAATAACCTGACGTCTCACCGTACAACCCTCGACGAGCTTTACCCACTCCTAATACATTAGTGATGAACGATTTCACAATGAAATCAAAAAATTTCGCACCTGCGACAGGGTTTTGAGCGATCAGCCTTCTCCTCTGGTCAACCGGTAAGATTTCGGGTCGAAACTCCTCTCCCGTGTCTGCGAAATACAAGCAGATAGGACTTTTATCGTCTGCAGGTGCAAAAGTTATAAACCAAGACGGAGCTCCTTGGTACTCGATTAACGACTAAATTTCATTTCTCATATACCGCTTGCTTGTGAATGAACCTTGAACGTGTTTTGCAACTAAATCAATGTCTCGCATGGTCCTGAAGCAAAGCGATTCTTCTGGCGACGGTGCATCAATCCTTTCGCCACTCTCCATCTTCTTAATCATGCTTTCCAATACATTTACGTCCAATGCCAATAATCTGTCACTGATATCATTGAAATTCTTCTTGGTCACCATGACACGACTTCCTGCACTGCTCTGCTTTATCTGCTCTTGGTTTAACACGATGAGCGGGAAAAAGCTGTCTTTCTGAAAGCGCTTGTCATGATACATTAGCATCCATCTCTTTCTCGTGGCGTTCGAGATAATCTTCTCGTGATGAGGTTGGTCAAGACCTCCTTTTCCATACGGGAAGAGCCACGGAAACATTTGCGGATAAAGTCCAGGATTATCGTATGTTGACTGCGCTATGTTATCGTGACCAACGGCCATTACATGCCCCCCGCTAGTTAGATGCTTTACAGCATCTGCTTTCAATTGCTTCCAATCTTTGTTTCCTGAATCAGGACTTAAATCACTTTCCATTAATCCATGCACGACGAAAGGACACTGTCCATCAGATGTACCATCCTCTTCGCCTTGATCATTTGCGGGCAAGGCCTCAATGTCACGAACATCGTCTTTTTTGAAAAAGTCGTAGACAAAAGGGCATCCATTCTCGGGGTACTCCGCCAGATTTGCATAAGATATATTCAAATCGGCGTAATGCTCATTATTCAACTTCAACCATTCTAGCACGTTAGCCACAGCAGAACACCGCACGAGGAGTGGAGTCTTCTTAAGGTCGTCTTCAGATGGTTGTGCGTGGCCAATGAAGATGAATGCCAATACCTCATCTACCTCTGCTAATGTAGGCGGCAGGACATCATACACAGCTGGGGTCGGATTTGCGAACGTAACTGTGTTCGCAGTCATTTTCCACATCCCAGATTGCACTTTTACGACACACCTGCTATGACAGACTCTAGCAATCAGTATTTTCTCAGCATATGTAAGATTTCCCAATACTGGCGGTACTTTTCCCAGCCACAATCCATTGGCGAGGGTGTGCATTGGAAGCCTACCCTTGGACAGAATATCACGACACGGAATGCACACATGCTTACAATCTGGGTCAGTTATCGGCCCTGTGATCTCCTCCACAGGTTGCGATACCCTTGTCCTTTCCTTTCTTGTGGAACCTGCCATCGGGTATAATAGGTTCAAATCCAACGTGTCATCTATTTGAACAGCGTATTTGTTATTCACCAGCTGTCCACACACTCCGCATCCAACCTCCTCGAAATGATGTGCTAACTGATTTCTGCAGAAATCCGTAGCTATTTCGGCGATTTCGGCCTCGGTGCAAGGCTTAGGAGGGAACTCGGCGTTTTCTGATGGTGGAGAACACTTCAGTAAACTACCAATCCACTTGGTCAGTTGCGCAGCAGGTCTAGTTCGAATCCTCTTTCTCCACGTCGTATCAACACTTGGCAATGACTTTTTAACCGCAGTGCGCCTCGCGGGTTTCAGGAGCGTTACAAGATCTGGGCAAACGGGACAGTTGTGCCCCCGTAGAGCTTCACGCATGGTGTCAACGTGTATATGTCTATTAGCGAATTTCATGCCTGGGCCATGTAACTTAACGCATGTTATGATTTGGCCGACCGTCAATTTCATGACTAGTTTTTCGAAAGGAATTAGCATGGGGATCAGATTGGAGTGGGCCTCACAGAGTGCACCGGCCGTTGCAGAATTGACTTGCGCATAAAAAGAGTATATATCGTCTTCGCACAAATGGTCGGCGTAGTCTTCAACCATGACATCCAAGAAATCTACCTCGCTAAAAGTATATGCCTGTCCACCGCCGATGTGACTGAAAGGTACGTTGTCGGTCCCCGAAGCAATTTCATCACTGACAGATGGACCGTGGCGTTCGGTTGTTCGTAGTGTTTCACCGGCAGGTGCAGTTCTTTGAATTCCTAAGACCGAGAGAAAATGTGGTGGGATAACAATACACAAAGGTGTCCAGCTTCGCCGTGCCCAACGGTGTATAAAATCAAGCAGCCCTCCGCGTGCAAAAAAATGGCGCATGACTTTGTACCTAGCGAGCAAATAATCTGATTTTGAAGTTGACCTGTATATGTAGTTGTCGAATTTAACTAGGTAGAAAAGCAAGTTCAGTTTTGCAGCTTGTATTTCGCTAATATTGTGTTTTAATGAAGCAGATGCCATGAATTTCAGATGCTCCTCGAGCAAAGGATACATATTCTGTGGTTTCTGCCAATGTGTAGTGGTACCAGAAGGAATAGGGTCAAAAGTGGCATGTGAGAGTTTGTGTGACAAAAGGCGAGGAGATAAACTACAAGTGCTGAGCGGCAAAATCATGCTGGTCGGAAGCAAGCCGCAGGTGGCGGGAGATAGATGGCAAATAGTTGGGCTCAAGGCGCATACAGCTACATAAGACACGCAGGTGGCGGCATAGGACTTGCAAGTAGCGGTATACAGACGGCAGGTGGCGGGATTCTGGCTGCAGGTGGCAGCTATAGGCCCGCAGATGGCGGAAGATGAACTGCAGCAGGCAGGGCACAAATGTGACATAGTTATATGGTTTTCACAGTCATAGTGTTGGTGCCATTTAGAAGGGACACTAGGCTTCGCAAGGGCAGAGCCTGCCTTAATGCTAGTTGTGACAAAATAAATACATGAGCGATCAGACGGTGTATGGCAACACACTGACCTTTTGAGCACCCTACCGTGAGACATCGCAATACAATTTCTGGAGTCCGACGAGCATCGCGAGATCGATAAAATGAAATATATTGCCAGCAAAGCAGGAGACCAGATCATGTACATGGTGGAAGGCGTTTGTAGATATGAACGAGCAAAGCAAAATTGAATAGCGCATACTATAACAGTTTCCCCCCTCTGCTAATATATATCTGCCGCAAACAATTATTCCAAGGCACCAGTGATAAGGAGCATAACTCACACTAAGTACGCTTGTAAGGCAACAGTCCTTGCTCTTCCGGTGCACGCGGTAGCATTTTCGGCAGTATAGGCGGCCTACCGAAAGCACGAACAAAAGCCTGACAGAAATTAATTGAGACTGATTGGATGTATGCCGACGGATCTGAGATATCGCAGGAACGATCAGGCGTGGTCCATGATGACATTAAGCGATCAAGAGATTTGTAGGCGGCCAAACACTCGGCTCCATCAATGGATGCAATGCCGCAGTCGCGATCCAAATTGTTATCGACCAAAAAGCAGCTTTCTCTGCCAAGAACTCGGCAGATGAGGTCTTCTCGTATACGAGAGCCACTGTTCCAATCGGAGGTGCAGTGATAATGATCCAAGGCAATAAGGTCGTACTGGAAGGAATACTGGTGAACATCCCATAGAATCTCTTGCACTAGCAGCGGATCGTGTTTGAAAAATGTGTCCCACGTTATCGCATGACCCTTCCAATCGACTTCCGAGAAGTTGTGTCCGTCGGGAGGTTGTCCAAACATCGCAATTGCCGCTTGGCGCCTTTCAGCGTGACTTGATGACCTGGTACTGACAATGCTACTCAGTGCGAACTCCCGACCAGAAGCTCCCATTTTGTCCTTCTCAGTGAACTCAACGCCCAATATCATTCGCCATGTTTCGTTGCTAAATCCTTTCGGTATGCCATCTCGACGCTGCAAATCGTGCATAACGCGACGGATATTAGCGTCACGGATAAGCAACCAGTTGAACAGGTTTCTCTCCCTTCGCGCGACCGAAAAAACAAGCAAGCCGGGATCAGGGAATTGGTACCCAGTGTAATGCTTAGGCGCTACAGAACTTTGGCGGTCGGAACGGTCGACCAACTGCAACGCCTCAGGCCAACCTTCCACAGTTTTGGGAATGTAATCGCCGGTTATTTCGGCCCATTTGTCACGAGTTTGGGGGGCGGCAGCGGCCACTGTCAAAGCGGAACCTGGCGACATCATCAACAAAGGCAGGCACCATAATATAAATTCGGCGAATAACCTTTATTTTGGCGCCTGACCGTTCTATTTCTTTTGTTGCTTGTAGGGGGCCGGGCTATTTCGATGTTGCCCCTATGCCCCGCAGGAATTGGTGTCATCGTCCAAAGCGTAGAACAACTTGTCAGGTTCGCCATATTCATTGAGGCGGCCAGCAGCGCGGTGAAAATCCTGATTAGGGATCCCGCGATAGCGTTCCGGACAGCCGGTATCCACCGCGACATCGGACCGCCAATCCTTCCAAGGGCCCCACTCAACCCAGTCATGCGCATTGAGCACGATAGTGGACATATCCCGCACAAAATATACGGGTATCCCGGCATGATGCAGTTTCTGCACTACTGAGGGGTCTGCAGTCCACGCGCCTAAAAACTCGCTTCGAGGAGGCATGTTCACGCGACCCAGCGCTTGTAGCTTGTTTGCCCAGCTATCTTGTACATAATCGCACATTGCAAGACTGTCGAGATAAAACCGTTGTGTCTGAGCTACGTCCATAATCAATTCCTTGAAAGTGTATGGACTATGTTTCAGACACATGATGCCATGCCTCATATTTGATATTAGCACCTCAAGTGCAGCCCAATCCGCACTTGGGTTCGATCCAATGATTCTATAGGCTCGGTTGGCGAGATTCCAAGACATAGCGTCTAGGAGGGCGAGATTGACACTCCGGAGGCGGCCCAATGACTGGTATGAAGATCGTGAGAGTGTCTCAAAATCTCGCCGCGTAGGCGACCACCACATTATGTTCTCCACTACTTCGTCTCTGGGACGCCGGCGTACCAATATACAATGCGCATATTCAGCTGTGAACACTTGCGGAGCCAAGGTGAAGTCTTCATCGCCAAACCTGCCATCTACACGCATCCGAAGGGAGACCCTATTGACAGGGAAAAAAGGTACATCTTGCATATTAGGGGTTGTAATGAACCACCGGCCATAGTCCACACACGACATGGCTTCTTCATACCCGAGAATAGTATCTGCGAACATTGTCAGGTCATACGCTGTCACATACGCGCGTAGTAGTGACACTTGCGATCAGACAAAGGGTGCAGTCTTTGCAGTAATGCCATTGGTTCGATATTTTAGTCGTTGTGCAAGGCGCAGAACAGATTGAAGAGGATTGTATGTCACTGTTTGAGCACAGGTAAGGCTTAGGATGACAAAAGTGTCGAATCCTTGCAGCGCAGAGAGAATTTTTAAAAAAAATACAAGAGATAAGCAGAAACTAGCACAGAGCAAGAAAGCAACAGCAAAGCCAAAGCAGACAGTCGAGGAACTAGAAAGCGAGTAACAGCAGTCGGAGAGAAAGAATACGAGTACAAGCCTGGGCAAGCGCAGCGTGTGACCGCGGACCCACAAAACCAAACAACAAATACCGCACCGCAACGAGCAAGAACTGAGCATTTTCCGATCGCCCTCTTGATGCGATTCTTCTTCGTCACTGCTCAACCAACCAGCTTTATTATGGGACCATTCTGGCGTACTCTCATTTCTGACTTACATTGATCACAAGCTTGCGGGTTTCATCGGTCGAAGTTACCTTACTGCAATGTACTTGGTCAAGGTGTCTGGCGCTCAGGTACAAAGTAACATCAATCGACAAACAACCTGCAGCACTGGGTTTACTTGTCCGCCGGCGTGCCCATCACGACCACCCACATGAGGTTGAAGTTCAAGCCGATCCCGTTGGCCCCATCGTACTTGGAGGATGTAAAGCCCACCCACACGCAAGAACCTGCAGGAACTTCGCCTTCAAACTCCTCGAGAATTTGATCGAGCCTCAACAAGTCATCTTCGAGGTTGAACTTCTTGAGACGAGCGTCGAGGATAGGTACTGAATGACATTGCGGTAAGTACATCGCAAGATCTAAGTGAGATGACGATCAACTCACCATGTCCAGCTCCAGTCACAGTTTGGCGAGCAGCACTGAAGGGAGAACCACCAACCAAAGCAGGCGCAGACCCACGAGGACGCTTGAAGAACTTGTCGGGATTTTTGGCAGGCGACGTACCGCTAGCTAAATACCAAAAGCATCAGCGTGAGCACGTCAAAAGGAGAAAGAACACACCGAATCTCATAGTCTTGGCAGTGCAGAACTGAATAGAACCAGCTTTCATTTGGACCCTGGCTGAAGGGATTTGGTGCGCCATGCATATGACTGATCGCATATGCTCCCATTCGACCGCCTGAGGAACACCTTCAATGACCCGTCTATTTTCGCAGAGCACATCCTGTAAGGACCGTAGGCGGGACTTCTCCGTTGTAATCAGTATAGTCGCGAACTGGACAATTTCGTCGCGAGTGCCAGCAGTGATGAGCACTGTATTACCGCCAGTAGTCGGTTTGCTGGCCAACTCGGAAGGAATCGATCGCGACGCGCTCCGGATGTGAGCGTGCTTGACAAAATGCCAGAGCAATTTGAGCTGTCTAACAGATTTGGGAAGTATGTATATAGACCAGCTATGAGAGAGTGGACTCAACTTACTTCAAGGAGAGATCCTTTGGGTTCTGCTCCTTCCACCCGGAGAAGGTACCGACCCCGACATGCTCCGCGCTGCTCCAAGGTATATAGGCCCTCCTCCTAAACCGTATCAGGTGAGCCGAAACCGCCTCAATAACATGGGAACTAACAAAACAACTTACCATAGGTTACATAGGCCCCGATAGGAGATATTGGGGTCTTCATCTTCAATGTTCTTGACCTCGCACACAGCGGGGCATGGCTCTCTATTGTAAGTAGACAGATCAATACGGCGTGAAGGCAAAGACAGAGACGACACGCACCCTCTAATACCAACTTCGAGATCCTCCAGATACACATATGGCTTTTCATCTTTCACAGCTGGAACGTCAGCCGTCGCTCTATCGATAGTCTTCAACACCTTAGAGGTGGAGATTGCATTGGAGGTTCTTGCGCTGCGTGTCTGATTGCTAGTGCCGGCGTGGGTCGCTGAAGTTTTCAGTTGTTGCTTGGAGCTGAAGACCCGTCACATCAGTATAGCCGGAGATAAGCACATGATGTGCGTACCTGGGGCTACGATCATCGGTCGGTTCCTTCTTGATCCGCACGCGATCATTTTCTTCCGAGCTGCCGTGAGACGGGACTGTTGCGGTAAAAGCCCCGGTGATTGGCGGCGAACACCACATGTTCGCTTTTCCAGCGCATGCGGTTTTTGACGTGGCAATGCGATCACGGCGGGGGGTTAAAATATATATATACAAGTAGATTTTGTATGTACAAAGGCGCGCGTTTATAAAACATCTGGGCTTGTCGATATATTTGGAGTTCCGGTGGCGCGAACTTCAACAGGGACTGCTGGTTGCTTGCCCCTGTCATAAGTTGAGCTATCGCATAAGTAATACGTTGAACAGTGGGAAGACTGACACTTTCTTGGATAGCTCCTGACGCTCATAATTGCTGAGATCGTCGGCGTCGACACGAAGAGCCTTGATCTTGGAACACTTAGCGCGTGATGTCAATTTTGCGGGAGGGTCGCTGTTATCACTATACAACGCAAAAAACAGCAAAAACATCAATAAATATTTATGAACTGGTTTGCAGTGGACCTGGCTACCCTAATTAATTAATAACCACCTACAGCTAGAATACCCTTGTGGACAAACCCCAGCTACAGCTGGGTCTCTAATTAATTATTTCGCTTTTGCTAGGTGTTTGCAAATATTATTATTCCACAGCAATGCTACAAAGCCTAATTAATTATGCACCACCTACTGCCCCTGGCCCAGTGGGGTACTGGGGGGGGTGAGCCGGGTTGGCTGCTGGTCCTGGCTCCTTATATATGGCCCCAGGGGGTCTTCCCAAAGCGGACATGAGTGACTAAAATTGATGGCAGGCCCAGATCATCTGATGGCTGGACCAGGGGCTGTCCAAAAGCGGTCAGGTTGGTTGAAATTGATGCCTGGCCCTTTTGGGCTGCTGGTGGCTGACCAGGGGGCTGTCCCAAAGCGGTCAGGGTGGCTGAAAATGTTGGCTGGCCCATTTGGGCTGCTGGTGGCTGGCCAGGGGGCTGTCCCAAAGCGGTCATGGGTGGCTGAAATTGATGGCTGGCCCATTTGGGCTGCTGGTGGCTGAAAAATGGGATTTCCACTGCCCCCCAATTGGGCTTGGGGGTGATACCCTGTATGGATAGCCCCTACTCTAGGGTATCCTTATTTGGTATTCCCATACCTGGGGGTGGCCTGGTTGCTGCGCTACGGCCCAATTAGTCCGTTATCGGGCTTCTAAAAAAATATTTTTTGGCTCGGAATGGGATGTATCCTACCTCACCAGAAGCGGAATTTTCCGTAGAATCCGAATCTGGAATCCGTTTTTGGATTGGGTGGCTGTGGCACGTGCTATGGGCGATTCCGGTGGCCCGTAAAATATTTTCCTGCCCCAAATGTTACATATCCTACCCCACCAGAAGCGGATTTTCGAGGAGAATCCGAATCCGCAACCCGCGGGGCAGTAGCATGCCTGTGGGGGGAGATATGGCCAATCCGGTGATTTCACCGGATCGGAAAAATGAAATTTGATGCTACCCATATGTTTGGGGTGTCATCTAGGAGCATTTTTCATGGCGAGTCCGAATCTGGTGTCCGATCTCCATAGCAACGGCTGGATCAAAAGATATCAGCCACTGATCAAATAGGGGAAAAACCACTGATAGGCCTGTATCTCCGTCAATGTCCCGTGGAATATGCTGCCGTAGGGCTCAAATTCAAGGTATCTACATGCCCTACCAAGATCAAAACAGCTTCCGTTGCGCGCATATTTCTGGCACATGTTCCTACATACATTTTATATTGTGTAACAAGTGGAATATTCAAAATTGCTGTGACATGGTGGGGACATGTGCCACAGATAAGCACGCGATGGAGGCTATTCAGATCTCGGTAGGGCATGTAAATAACTTGAATTTGAGCCATACGGCAGCATATTCCATGGGATATAGACGGAGATACAGGCCTATCAGTAGTTTTTCCCCTATTTGATCAGTGGCTGATATCTTTTGATCCAGCCGTTGCTATGGAGATCGGACACCAGATTCGGACTCGCCATGAAAAATGCTCCTAGATGACACCCCAAACATATGGGTAGCATCAAATTTCATTTTTCCGATCCGGTGAAATCACCGGATTGGCCATATCTCCCCCCACAGGCATGCAAGGGCTCTTCTGGGACCTGCTCCAGGCATATAGGCAAGTGTAATAGATCACTCAAAACACAGATAAGTGAGTGCCATGTGACTGGGTTGCTGATAATTAAATATTTGAGGTACCAGGCTGGGAACATGTGCCAGAAATATGCGCGCAACGGAAGCTGTTTTGATCTTGGTAGGGCATGTAGATACCTTGAATTTGAGCCCTACGGCAGCATATTCCACGGGACATTGACGGAGATACAGGCCTATCAGTGGTTTTTCCCCTATTTGATCAGTGGCTGATATCTTTTGATCCAGCCGTTGCTATGGAGATCGGACACCAGATTCGGACTCGCCATGAAAAATGCTCCTAGATGACACCCCAAACATATGGGTAGCATCAAATTTCATTTTTCCGATCCGGTGAAATCACCGGATTGGCCATATCTCCCCCCACAGGCATGCTACTGCCCCGCGGGTTGCGGATTCGGATTCTCCTCGAAAATCCGCTTCTGGTGGGGTAGGATATGTAACATTTGGGGCAGGAAAATATTTTACGGGCCACCGGAATCGCCCATAGCACGTGCCACAGCCACCCAATCCAAAAACGGATTCCAGATTCGGATTCTACGGAAAATTCCGCTTCTGGTGAGGTAGGATACATCCCATTCCGAGCCAAAAAATATTTTTTTAGAAGCCCGATAACGGACTAATTGGGCCGTAGCGCAGCAACCAGGCCACCCCCAGGTATGGGAATACCAAATAAGGATACCCTAGAGTAGGGGCTATCCATACAGGGTATCACCCCCAAGCCCAATTGGGGGGCAGTGGAAATCCCATTTTTCAGCCACCAGCAGCCCAAATGGGCCAGCCATCAATTTCAGCCACCCATGACCGCTTTGGGACAGCCCCCTGGCCAGCCACCAGCAGCCCAAATGGGCCAGCCAACATTTTCAGCCACCCTGACCGCTTTGGGACAGCCCCCTGGTCAGCCACCAGCAGCCCAAAAGGGCCAGGCATCAATTTCAACCAACCTGACCGCTTTTGGACAGCCCCTGGTCCAGCCATCAGATGATCTGGGCCTGCCATCAATTTTAGTCACTCATGTCCGCTTTGGGAAGACCCCCTGGGGCCATATATAAGGAGCCAGGACCAGCAGCCAACCCGGCTCACCCCCCCCAGTACCCCACTGGGCCAGGGGCAGTAGGTGGTGCATAATTAATTAGGCTTTGTAGCATTGCTGTGGAATAATAATATTTGCAAACACCTAGCAAAAGCGAAATAATTAATTAGAGACCCAGCTGTAGCTGGGGTTTGTCCACAAGGGTATTCTAGCTGTAGGTGGTTATTAATTAATTAGGGTAGCCAGGTCCACTG
>JACXVL010000191.1:57106-114200 GCA_014898675.1 Athelia sp. TMB
TTTGCAAACACCTAGCAAAAGCGAAATAATTAATTAGAGACCCAGCTGTAGCTGGGGTTTGTCCACAAGGGTATTCTAGCTGTAGGTGGTTATTAATTAATTAGGGTAGCCAGGTCCACTGTGGTTTGAAGTTAAACTTACGTGTCGTCTTGTCCGCCGTCAACACTCTCAGGTTCATCATTGATAAATGCAGTGTCGGATTCGCGAACATCGCTAATTGCATTCGTCAGGTAAGTACGCAGCAAGCATTATACATAAACTTACTCGACTTGACCCCAATAATGCTCTTCAGAGTCGTATTGAGCACCTTCTTCGGCAGCTGTGTCATCAAAAAAGTTCGGGTCAGAGATCGGATCTTGATCCGACGCGACATCCCTATATCATGGATTAACGATGTGATGTTGGCCAAGATATTTTTATTGAAACTCACATAGGTTCCTCATCAGAGGAGGCATCTAACGCCATATTTGTCATGGCTTTGGAAGGACTTGCGCCGTCAGAGGACAACCTGTAAGTCATTTATATGTCAATTCACATGCATTATACTGAGGTAGGAAATGTCACGGACGGAGCAGATATTTGAGTCGTCGAGACGTTCGTCGAACGGCCCGACGTAGGGCGCAACTGTTTACGAGGAGTAGGCGTGGTGCTACGTGGAAAAGGTAAGCAGCAGAAAACACCTGCCCAGCAACAACTCACGGGGCAGCAGCGCGTTCACTGGGTCGCACCCGAGTCTTGGTAGGGGACTTTGTAGCGGACGTCCTACGACGTACATCATCGGAAAGGGTAAACCCTTTAAATGGAAATGCCACTCACGGGCCTTCCACTATCTCAATCTCGGGCTTGACAACTTGGATGATTTGCGTTTCCTAGGAGAGGCTCTATAAGCAGTTAGTTGATATACAGCATACAAAGATTGAACGCTCACTGCTTGGCAGGAAGGGATTCTCTAGCAGCCTTAGCTTCAGCGCGTCTATAAAGGGTAATTAAATTCTGTATATTTGTGGGGGTACAGCACTTACTTCTTCGCTGCAGCGGTGGCCCGCGGGCTGAAGAACAGAGGCAAAACTTAGACAAACGACAACAGGTGATAGCACATGAAGACGAACGTAGGTGTTATCACTCGCTGAGGTTGACCGGACATTGTGGTGAGAGGGGAGAGAGTGATGCGGACAGAGATGGAACGGTAAAGCCTTTATATCGAAGGGGACCGGAAAATGTTGTGAGACAGGCTCCTTAATCGGTGGGTCCTTGACAAATTATTTATTATTTTACAACCAGGTACGCATACGAAACAGTCAGGAAGCAGGATGACCGCATGGCAGATAGAAATGGTCGAACAAAAACTAGTGCCTAAAAGGCAAGAATCAGAGAAGCAGGGGCGAGCGATGATGCCGACAAAACCAAGACTGCGGTAACGACTAAACGAGGGTGATATTGCGAAGCAAGGTGCCCGGAAATGGGGTTAATGACGAAATATTATCGGCCCGATGCCTTGTGAAGATACCTTCACAATGGTAACTGGTTCATAACAGGAAGTACTGTCGTCAGCTGGGAGCGTAAAACTTTAAAAATGCGGAATAAAGGGCATATTGTCAGTGCCTGAACGCAAGCAACAGATGAGCGAACACGGCACAGACATCCGGGCGACGGGATAGAGACAACAACGCAGCTGACCCGGTCAGACGGCGATAGTACCAACTCGCTCATACCACTCTTGAACTTCCACCAAATCTTAACTCCGTAACAATGGACCCACTATACAACGTCAGCGCATCGAGTGAGATAAATCAAACAGAGAGCTCCCACGCGAAACTGATCATAAAATAACAGAATCATCCATCGAAGAGTTTATAGGTCAACGGCTCAATGGGAAGACTGCTTTAGTCCAGCTGGCCAACTATACGCAAGTGAGTGCAGAAAGACAAATGGCTTGGTGTCAGACGCTAATCGAAAACAGCAGAGCTCAGGCGATAACCTAAGCACAGTGAGCACGACAGCACCAAAGAGCACAAGATTGGCTATCCGGGAAGACGGCGGGGAGGTCAACGAGATAGTTCTGCGCACACAGGGAGCCATATGTCATCAGAAACTGCCCCCAGTCATTCAAGGAAGGCGCGTACACACTATCTTATTCTACAATCATTTTAAACATCCTAATACGTTCATGAAGGGTGCCAGACCATGGCAAGCCGCGTTTTATGAAACAGTCCGTCAGAATAACCAGTTTTGGGAGCAAGCTATTCGAGGACGCTGTCCAGAGTGCCTCGAAACTGGCCAATTTCATATCCACCGACATCGGAGGGGAACCAAGTAGCGACTGGGTACCAGCTCGCTTCCAGAAATGGTCAGCTCTGGAGTTTTCAAATCGTTACTTTGTCCACCAAAATAGCGAGGGCGATATGGAACGTGCCGAATTTGGCTCGTTGATCGATCCTGATGGAGTACTGTCAGCAATCGCAGGAGAAGAGTGGGTGCATACTGAAGATAACCAAGTCAAGTTCTTCAGTCGCGTCGAAGATACCGTCGGAAAGATGTCGTGAGACGCTAGACCACATCATGTCGCCTCCTCACTGATGATAACGTCGCAGGTTCGAAGAGTTCGATCCAAGGAAGTTCAAGATGGGTGACATTGTAGAGGTACAGTTCTCCATAATGGCGTTCGCCAGGAGAGGGTTGGATGCAGGGAACAACGTTAGGCTGGTGCTACGGGCTTTGACGTTACTCGATGACAAACACGCCAAGGTAAGACACACCTCGAATGACAACAAACTCGTAGTCTCATCATGTCTTAGAGTGCCCGCCTCAAGCGGGGAGAGGTCTGTTCACCTACACCTAAAACTCCTCTTACACCCAGCAAATCGCTCAAGCGAGCTATAGGATATGTACTGGATGAGGAACAGGAGGATGATCCGGTGAACACGAAGCGAATGAGGGAATTGGTGTTAGTCGACAGCCAAATGGACGCAGCTACTTGAGGGAATGGGTCATATGAATGCGTCGAATAGCGATAATACTGTCAGAATTGATGCAACCACAGCACGATCGGAATAAGGAGGAAGTGACCGGTAACGAATCAGATCTAAAGTGTGCGAGCCACGGCTCTTGACATAGACCGCAGCCCTCACTAAACATCGTTAAGCTCAGACTGTACAAATACACAAGATGATGTCGACTTGCACGGCAAATGTAAGTGTAGGATGGTCTACCTGACTTGACACAACTGACGGTGCACATAGATCCAGGGCCTACACGAGCTCACGCTTGAAATGATCTTACAATTGGCGGGCGTTGATCAGGACAGGCGGATGGTTAGGTTGTCACCGTCAAACCGAGAATACCCATTGTTCAATGAAGCGTCTCGACCGAACCGAATTAACCGTTCGAAGTGGCCATGGCCTGGAAGCCAAGAATCGGCCATAATATGCAAGACCTGATGTCGGCGAATAGCAACCAATCTGATAATGAAGAGGGTAAGCGAGGGATAGCTTGAAAATAAACAAAACGATGGCACTCACAAATTCTGGCTGCTGAATCCTGGCAAGTGGGCGATGATAATGTATGTGTCCGCCCGTGTTATAACCCTTATATCAACCAAGCCATCGGGAACAGATTGAGGACGGATGAAGGGAGAGATGGCATGGCCGGCGTGTAAATCAGGCGGCGAGGCAGAGGGAGGGTGGTCTATGGCACGCGGAATGACCGGCGAGGGAGGACGTGTGGAGTCGGAAACACAGAATGTAACATGCTGTCCATCTGCAGGCGCACTAAGTATTGAGAGTCGTTAGGAAGGCCAGTAGAGAATGGAGAGACACGGACATTGCATTGGATGGGTTAACAAACTGGTTACAACAGCGAATAGCTACCAAGACCAAGATGGCGACAAAAGCCGTGAATAAACCGATTGACGTGGCGCTGTAAACAGATAGCATTGCAGCTACGATAAAGACAGAAGTGATTTCGATGATGGGTGTGCAAAGGAAAGAAAAGAAGACGTACCTGCCAGGCACGTGCCGTCTTAACGAAGGCCCCAGTGATCAGCGGTAGGGACGACAGACGATAAACACCGTGTTGCGAGTAGATTCAAGCAATTTATTTAGGAACGCAGTACAGCAGTGATTGTACGCGAATATTGTGCGAAGACGGAACAAGAGAACGGGTATGGTGTGGACTGTGATCAGAAAGCATCCAAGACCAGGCCAGAGATGCGCCGCAAACACTGTTAGAAGTTGAACATACATATAGATTGTTTACCAAGAGGAAAGGAGTCACCTAGAGGACAGTCTGTAGGGGGAACACGGAGCTTGAACTCTAAGGTGAGTATCAGACAATCATATATCGCAGGAGCGCGCCGTGATAGTCGATAAAAACAAAAATCAACGTGAGCGAAAAAAGATGAGAAGTAATGAAAGCTCGCACGACCGACAGCGAAGTGTAAATTTTGTCTTGCGCGAACGAGAAGCAGAGAGAGCAAGTATAGGAACAGATGAATACGACTGAAAAGGCGACAGGGCGATATATGGGTACGACTAAGCGAGCTTAATGATGCAAGTTTTGTGGAAAAAGGAGTGAGATCACGTAAAAACAGAGAAATGACACGATACCAAAGAGTCTTGATGAAAAACAGGGCCTGATATTACATAATATCAGGTAGATGCGGGACGAGCACCTATTTTCGGATCGGGCAGAAAGAACTAACTCGTCCCATACATTCATAAAGGGACTCGTAACAGAAAGGATGTGTTTTGCAAGCTTGAAAAAAGCAGGTGGAGGTTTGTTTGGATGTTGCTGTAAATCATAGATGCGCAGTGGATCCGGGCTCTTGTTCTTTGAATGATATCGGTAAAGTTGTTGCTAATTAATCAAAGCTGAAGCACTTACTTGTGATTCCGCTTTTTTAGTTTCAATAGTGATCAGAGCTTCCATGTTCACGAAAATACCCTCACCAGCAAAATAGTCACCAATCTGTTCATTAAGCTCATCTGGAATAGGATAGTTTGGGTAGAATCGGCCCCAAAGTCGTTCGAGCATGACATGAATACCGCCAATAGTCAAGAATGGAAGAGGCGAGAATGGCTTTGTTCGGAAGAATGGGTTTAATATGATGGCAGCGATAAAGACCTCCTAATCAGTCTTTTCCCATTGCTTTTCGATACTCTTGATGATGGCATTGCAAGGGACAAAGTCCGAAGTGTCAGTCAACTTCTTGTAAGTCATAACCAGATGCCCAAATGTCAGAAGCACTTGGTCCATTCGGCAAAAGGATGCTTGAGTGATGTTGGCCGCAATCGCCAGGGGTTCGAGATGCCGCTTCATCCTAGAACTCATAAAATTAATTAAGCCAACTCCTGGCTGAAAAATATTCTTACCAAACTATCCCATGCCAGAATAAAGGATTCTGAATAATTTTCACCATTCTCCTAGCTCTACGTTTCGGTTTTGCATCGCCTATGACAACAGCTTTTTTTGCAGGATTTTGTTGCATGTCGTCTTTAGATATAACAGCCCGGAGCGAAGGCTCTAGTTCGAGCAGTCGGCGGAATGCGAGATAATGTGCTGTCCAGCGGGTTATGACAGCCCAAAGGACACTAAGAGGGGACAGGCCTAGCTTGTCCCGTATTTCGCGAATCATGCCTAAGAGGAGTGTTTTACTGCGTAGCCAGGTAATGAGGTCATTCGCCTGCTTTGTGATCTTGAGTATGACAGCATTTTGGCCGAAGTAGTCTCCGACAACAAGGTTGATCTTTAAAGTAAGATTATTAGCCTCAGTTAAGCATGACCAGATGAATATTAGCGACAGACCTGATGGGCATAGCAATCAATAACTATCAGATATGGATACTTCTTCAGAAGCTCGCGGCGAGCCTTGCGACATTCTCCTGACGCGTCGGTGCAAACGGCTACAACTCTAACACCAAATCGAGCTTCAACCTCCTGAATGACCGCTTCGAGACGAGCTAGTAAAAGATCTGCCGTCTTGCGCTCGTTTGACGTATCATCAACTCAAACAGTATAGATCTACGAGCACATTAGATAATATTTACAAGTAATTATGGCTCGCCATACCTTGCCATTAGATGCAATCATGAAGGCGAGGAGGTGATGCTTATTCAAGCCCGTAAATCCATCCGCTTCGACAGTAGCCAATTGGCCACGGGTGCTTGCCTCGGCTGCGGTGCGTAGGCTACTGACGGCCTTAGGTATGATGCGGCTTGTGAGGCTTCTACGAGACGGAGATTTAGCGCCTGGTATGTACTCAGCGCAGAAGTCAATCCATTCAGGATTATCAACCCAGGTAAGTGGGAAGCCCGCAGACACTGTGAGCTGGGCGACTGCGGTCTTGAACCCCTCCTGGCGCTCTTTTGTCCAAGGGGGTTGAATAAACTCGGCATGTGAATGCGCAGACAGCCCTCGTGAATGCGATCGTGAGGCGCTCGCCTCGCGTGACAGGAAATTGAACGATTGGGACGATGAAGGGCGCGAAGGGCGATGAAAACTTGAAGCTAGGTTGTGATGTGATTGGGAAGTAGGTGGCGGAGTAAATGAGCCAGTTGTTGGCGATGGCGGGACTGATGGAGTAGAATAACCAAATCCATATGATGGGGTAGTTGGGGAATCGAGTGTGATAACACCGTGCGGGTATTCCGAATGCATTCCAGTGTCGAGAGGGGTGGGTACAGGTGCACGGCGGGCTGGCGATGCTGACCGGCTGTTCCGGCGATGCTCATCATTGGCTCTTGCACGAGTGACTTCAGTCACATTGCGACAGTGGCGAAGGTGATTGATTGTGGTGCTCTTCGCAGATGAGATCCAACCACGGCCTGTGGAATCAGTGTCTGTCTTTAGGAGCCAGACTGGTGCTCGGGCAATTAGTGGATATCCGTTATAGAATATATCAGTACTCACGAGATTCTTTGACCTGACTCTCCGATCTGACTTGTCCCAGATGTCCGAGCTCCCAATCCTTTGTTTCCTTCGACATGACATCACTTATATGTACATCTAGACACGCAGTACAATAGATTTTGCGTCTGCCATGTTGTATTGGCCCGGCATAGTTGCGCGTGTCAGATTGATCCGAGAACCATGGGGTGTCAGAAAAGCAGGCATTCCACCAGGCCCGACGGGATTCTCTATCTCGACTCATTGAATTCAAAATGGTAAAGAAATACAAGCAGTAGAGAGTGGGGGATGTAGCAGATGGCAGCAAGTGCCCCAGCTGCAGCAAGCCAAGCAAGCTGACCACTTTAGGAAACTGCCCCTGCCAATGGTCACAACGTAAGTGGCGGTCAATGACTGCCGCGCAGCGGTTGCATGACGGTTGACCGTGACCGTGACCGCGGGATCTTGACCGAACATCACTGTGCCTGTGCCTGTCATTCTAAATGAACAGTAACTTACCGCAACCCGTCATTATAAATGTCTCTATAATCATTGTAGCTTACTGTCCAGTAACTTACTGTCCGTTTATCTAAATGGCCGGCAGTAGCCGGCAGTGACTGTAGCAGGTGCTGGGTTGGGCTTTTCCACTGGGATTCTTGGGATTCTCAATCCAATGTCATAAGCGATTGTAAAAGCGTGATATTGCGAATATTACATGATATACTACTTCAGCCACCCGGGTGCCCAATTGGGCGATTTCCTCCTCTTCCTCCTCCCGATTCAGGGGCCAATCACTGGTACCTCCATTTGTATCATCCTCGGGCTCCTCGTCATAGTCAACGTCTACCACAAGCGGAGTGCTGACTGGTGTCTCGGAGTATACGGGCTTGGCCAGGTCTGCGAGCACAACCTCAACCCGTTCCTTGATGCTTTTCCACTTGGCATCCAGCATTGTCCTAAACCGATACTCGATATCGGCATGCTCGAGCGCATACGCACGGAGCCCTTCCATAAGGGCTTCATCCTGCTCTGCCCGCATTGATATCCGGGCTGTCCACCAGCACTCCTTCCACTCTCCAAACTTTAGAACACACCGCATCTCTTCTTTAAGGAGCATTAGCTCCTCTTTCCATCTGGATGAGCGCGCCCGGCACTTGGCCCACTCGACTCGCAGTGCTATGATCAAACTTGTTAGTTGATTTGATAGCATTCCCGGGTAATTGCATTTACCTTCAACCATCTCCGGAGAATTTTCATCGGCCCCCCGAAACTGAATCCAAATCCACGATAGACTGCGTTTTCCATCTCCGAGTGCGTCCTCGACGGGTACACCATCGAGAGCCTCGTGATTGACTGGACTCCCGGAGGCGATACATTACTCGCGCTGAATCCTCTCGTGTTCCGTCATCAGTCGTTCATTCAAGCTGCGCACATCATCATTGTGGAGTTCCTGAAGGTGGGTCTCCCATGATCCTTTTCCTCGCAAAGCCAGCAGGGCCTCCCGAGAACGTCGATATCTGGTCTTTGCGTCGGCTACTTTCATGTCGATGACGTGTTGGAGTGAACGCGTGCAGGTGCCCGTACGCTGACCGGACACGTTCTTCACTCGCCATTTGCTCAAGAATGTCCGCGTGAGTAGGTGCTGGCGAAGGTCGTGCAGGTTGTCGCATGCAAGGGCTTGACGTATGCGGGCCTCGACTTCAGCCAGTCCTTTGATGCAAGCACGGTCACGATCACGGCCTGCCAGGTCAGATGGGAAGTACAAGCACATGGTCTCAGCGCGAGCACTTGGTGCATCATCGAGGACTGTTGGATCTGGTAGGACGGTCCGAAGCCCGGGCATATATGTAGCTTGAAACTCCCAAATTTGAACAATGCGTTTGCGAATGATGACACGGCGCTCCTGGAAGGCGGTTTGCTGGAGTGCGGTTGGGTTCGGATGTTCCTTGATATCTGAAAGAAGCTTCCGCCTACACGTATATTCAGGATCCAGTAATCACTATCGTTGAACTGACTTACTGAAGATCTTCGATTTCTAACGCCAATAGGATGAAAGTACTTGGCGTGTGAGCAGCAGTAGTCTCTAGGCCATCTTTTGCCGCCTCAGCATCTGCGAGTTGAAGCTTGACTTTAGCTAAAGAGATCGCTATATGGATATAATGAGTGTCTGTGGCAAGTTGAAAGGAGTGTATATGTAACTTACGTCGTTCAGCTGTGTCAAACAGACACGGGCTGTCAGTTGGCTTTTTATCCCACTCAATATACAGTCGATCCCACTCTTGTACCTGCTCCGGCATCTCTTGACGCAGGTGGGCGTCAAACTCCTCATACGCACGTTGGTGGGTTATGGCTTCAGGTATGGCAGCCGCCATACCTTTTAACAGTGAGTTCCCTGATCACTAGTTAGCCAATGATAGCTTTATCAAGACAAACACTATGTACCGATATCTGTCATTTTGCGATAGTTACTATATCCGAAGAAGTCGTCGAGGATGTCGCGACAAGCGCCCGGTCCCATTTCCACAGTTTGCCCGACACCCTTCTTGATCCAGCCCCAGAGCCGCTCGATCCCCTCGCCATTGACACGGCCAACACCCCGAGTGAAATTGAAGGAATATTGGGCATGATCCTTCTTTATGTGAGCGTCATAATGAAATTTAGGGATCTTTCCCAGAAGATTCTCGGGCCTGACGTTGGGGTGAAGATGTTCCGGTAAGCGAGGAAGGCGAGTCCAAAAGCCCTTAAGACATTGACATGCAATGTCATAGCTGGCGATGATGAACATAAGCGCAAAGCCAAAAATTGCCGACAAGAATATGTAGTCAATGTTTGCGTGTCTGTATTAAATGCTCAGAATTGATACAGTGTACTAGGGGCGGGTTGAGAAACGAACCTTTCTCCGACCTGCAAGTCTCCTACCCCATTGGGTCGGAAGCAATCTTGGCGGGCGCAGCAGACACCGGCCACGCCTGACGTCCGGTGCCCCTTGATGCCCTTTAGATTTGCGAGATGCACGGCAGCGAAACTGGCGCAAGTACTGATCTGGACATGCGTTAGAACAGAATCACCCAACAGATGGCCGAACGACATACCTCTTTTTCCGTGGCGTACTTTTTAACATGATCCAGATAGGGACCATGATCAACCATGAAGGCCCACCCTGGCCCTAAGGTGGGATCCTTCTCGTCGCTTGATCTCAAGCGGTTTTTGAACCAAAAGCACGCATCAATACAGACAATCAATATGTACAAAAATCTATAAATGGAAATCAGCGGCGACGCACATGCATTTTATATATAATACTCAACTGGAACTTGGGGGGACCATCTGCCCAGTCAGATGGCAGGTTGATGTCAGGGATCGGGCATGCCCGACAGAGCACAGCTAGCTCACCTTGGGCAGTCTCCTCAATCCTCTTGTTACTCTGCACGAATGCCCGCCCCCCTCGTTTCACCATGGTCTCATGACACCATTTTTGCGCCATAAGACAAAAAGCGGGGTAGCGATACTGAGAATTCATTAGTATGATACAAAACATGTAGAGAAATTGAGCTTACCGGTATCTTGTGAATGCCGGTGTTGTCCGTTTTGTAGTGCAGCGATTTGTAGAAATGATAATGAGATACTTTAGATTGGAGACTGAGGAGGTGGAAGAGGTGCATTAGTTCAAACATTGTGCACGTCTTAGGGTCACGATGAGTTGCTGGGTACCAGCCGGCACACAGTAGCTGTGTTGCTAGACTGATGGGTGGTTCACCCGGGTTCAGGCCGCTACATCCACAGGAGTCAACATTGACCAGATGAATGCCATTCGTGTGCAGAACAATGAAGTCCTTGTGGACGTCGCGTTTGAAGACGCAGGGTGTTCCGGGAGGATGATTCTCCCCCAGCTGGACTTGCAGGCCGATATCACGAAGAGTGACCCCGGCGAAGAACGAACCATTCCACTCCTATTGTGTGTTAACGCCTTGTAAGAACATAAACAAGGACTGCACTCACTTTGATGTGATGTAATGGCAAGCGGTGGTGACACTTGATACAACATCCTCGACAAATCAGCTCCCTTCCATAACAATCCTCACAGCGTATGACACCGAGCCCTTTCGTGCAGTCTGAGCACACCCCATTCCTTTTGGTACCCCTTCCCTCGTATCTCATTTGCTCATCCAGTGACGTTGTACGATATTCTGCCACCCAAGTTTTTAATGGAGTATCCTACAAATACCAGAGTAAGCGTCAAGTACAACGATACAAGAGAATATGAAGGCAAGCATACCGTGTTTTGGTAACGTCACTTCAACTTGACTTTTATGCCTACCGACTCTGAACTAACAGGATTTTGCGAGACCGTGGTGCGCTCGCGAGGTTGGGAAGAACCCCCTTCGAAACCCCCTTCGTCGTTGGCAGGCTGGAAAAATTCATCGTCGGACGTAGGGGAGGCATCAGGAGAACCAGACTCAGATTGGTTGCTGGTTGTAACACGAGAGGAATTAAGAAGTAAACTGTTCCTTCCAGGAATCCTAGTAAAGGTCCGGACAGGATTGGACCTGATGTGTTGGTTCCATAGCCCTTTGCGCTTTTGACCGGTCTGGGAAGGTAATGACATGAGAACATGAGAAGTCCGCTTCAGTTAGTTAGAAACCGAACCGGAGTCAGCAGAGGGTTAGGGTTAGACATTGACAACAGCATAAAAAATACGGTGCAACACACAACTACTTCGATTGAACAAAAAAAATTTATTGAATTGAGCAAGAGTACAGGGCTAACTAAAAATTCAAGCATAGTCTCCCCGTCCCGAAGGTATCAAATAAATAAAAACACGAGTGTCCAAGTCCATGTAATTGAAACTATACCAATGCAACGAACAAGCATAGCTTCCCCCTCCTGAAGGTACTATGTGAATAATAGCAACTTGACCGGCCAGATAATTGATCAACGTCGAGAAAGATGCGGTGTGTGATAAGAAGACCAAGCACAAATGTCCTAAAAGGAAGACCTCACGGGGAGTAATTCAGGAACGATGGATAGATTGGCATACCGTGACTGTGCGTAGCGATTGCACTTGATGAGCCCAAACCCAGAACTGTCTCGCCTCTTCGCGGTCCAGCTGGCGCTGCTCAGCGCGACACACTGCCAGCGCACTTGAGGCTTGTTGACGGCTAAGATGAAATGCTGTCAATACACTACCAACGACATAACAATAAATTAACATACGACAAAGGAGCGCGAGGGGGCGCCATAGAATTGGAGGGGAAGTGAGATAGACGAGGGGGGGAAGGAAAGAGGTAAGTCGTTGCCAGGAAACCATTGGCGAGCGTTATATATGTTTGTGTGTTGCGCACGGACCATGCATTAGGGCAGGCGCAGATCCCTATCAACACGGCCTCAAACGGGTTCTGACTGTTACTCGTCTATCGCTTGTCACCCCCTTGCGATGTCATCAAAGTCCTTCCCCTCGACATCACGACCTAGCCCTATCTCCAACCACGTACCTTGCAATGAGAGCCAGCCAATAATTGACATCAACGACAGCGATGAGGATAGTCCTTCTATTCCACCTGTCACAAGTCCCGCTCATTCCCCTCAAGTCGGCAGCAACGCTAAAGCTAAGAAGAAGTGTCTGTGTATGCTGATCATTGAAGTGGACAGTGAGGAGAACTCCTCACCTCAGTCCATTAGCGAATACGAGTCCTGGGACAAGGATAGGCGCAAGACCTATCGAAAGCAGATGGCACGTGTGGCAGGGAATGCGCTCGAAGAGAAGGACTGGGAGAAGCAATTGGAGAAGATTGCTAAAGGCTCATATGCCGACGATGGCACTATTGGAATGATTTCTAACCTGAGCATTTCCGATAAGGGTGAGTAAACTGTCCTGCTGTCGTTGCATTTGGTCTGATACAATACAGACAATCGATCTTACCACAAGCAACCTGAACGGCCTTCCTCCAATCAAACCTCGGCTCCAAAGCTCTCTCCGACAAAGCGCTCACCATCAAAGGCACAACAACAATCTATTATGATACCCGAGCAGACTTCTGGAGCGTCTTCTTCCCGCTCAACAGCCTATATCTCACCACCAAGTACCCCACACCGTCACTCGAGTGCTGTCCTTCCAGGTGAATCACCTTTCCCACCGCTGAGCATCCCCCATCAGCAATACTTTGCCAATCCGCGTTTCGGCTCGCCATCCACATCCAAAAAGAACTATTATGTCTTATTTGTTGGGGTTAACCCCGGTATCTACGGTAATTGGTAGGTCTTTGCTTGTCCCTTTTGCTAAGATACTTTCCTAACATCGCTCTTCAGGCATATAGTGAACACACTAATCCGACAAACTACCTTCAAGATATACAGAGGCTATGCGACTCTACGTGAAGCCAAACAGGTCTGGGCTCTTGCCAATGGTATTGGTTCGGCACGTGCTCTCAATACGAGTGGCCAAGTCATCGGTGTTCCACCTGGTCCCTTTCCCCAATTGGAGGACAATGACTATGAAGACGCAGACTGGTTCACCGTGATTATAGGCCGGTTCCCTGGCATTTATCCAGTGTGGTAAGTTTTGGGGATGTCTTTCTTTCTATTACTAATGTGGGCCACGCCACATTCAAAGGAACTTTGATCCAACACAAGTCCTCAGGACAAGTGCCAACGGCTCAATGGTGACAAAGCATGCCAGTCGTGCATTGGCGGAGCAGGAGTTTGACGATGCAGCTAGGGCAGGTCTAGTTCGCTCTATTGAAATAGTCTTCTGAATATGTATTATCACGCGCAATCACAAACTTTGAATGGTCTTCATGTGTGTGATGTGATTAGAGCCATCGCCGGCACCAAAAGGCCTGATTTAACCAATTAGGCGCCTGCGACGCTATCTTGTATTTTGTGTATTTCCGCTATCACATTGGATCGAAGCTTGTTATTACAGATCAGATACCATAAAGTAGTCAATTCAAGTCTATTTAACATGTCTCAAGTCAGAAAATTGTGCGTACTATGTTGTGGCCATTCGAAAGGCACATGGTTGAGTTTCACGACCAAGTGGTTCACGGAAATCGTCGCGCCTGGTAGTCTTTCCTTGCATTTCGACACCCCACCTTTCCACATTCTATCGGGGGCCAGTAAATCTTTTTTAGCACTATTATATGCTTCAATGGCAGCTATGTGGGATGGATAAATTAACAATCTTTCGATTTTGAAGCCTAGGAGAGCCACTTTTGCTGGCTAACTGCCCTCCAAGACAATTCCCTCAATGCAAGATGTAAGTAGAGTTATAGAGCGCTGTATTGTTCCCCAGCATAATTATAACATGCAAAACGGTATATATGCCAGCAAATGCATAATGCTGATAGTTATAGGGCCGTGCAATGAAGGGCAAGATCCAATGATTACCTCTATGCTAAACATGACCATTTCTACCTCCTGATTTATTGCGAGTGCGCGTCGAAGGCTCAAAACAGATCTTGACAAGTGAGGATCTTGCTGAGATAAATTTTGAGGGCTTCCCGCCACGCTACATTTTATAGCAAGGCGTAAGAGGGCATGTTTGCTCCAAAGTGATTGGATTAAGTGAATTCAAAGCCTCGATTTGGCGCGCCAAGCAGAGTATGGATTGCCCCAAGCTATTATTTATAGGATTAGATACCTTTGGTCTCTGCCTATAGCATTGGGGGGAGACAAAGAGAGAGGAATGAGGAGTTCGATTGCCAGTGGCTGAGAGCAGCCACCACGACTCGCCATATATGGATACGGCCTCGCCGTTTTCGCGTTATACTAACTGTCGTTTCCACGTCTCTCTTACGGATGTCCGAGTCTGCATGTAGTTTTTGTCGCACTAGTTGATTTCGAGCATCGTGGATTCTAGTATTCTCTGCTGCGCAAATTCCCCAAACTATGAGAAAAGGTGGTTTATCTGTGCTCACGCACTCGTTCCCCCGTATCCCAGTCTCTAGTGGCTCACTAGGCCCTCCTCTAGCTCCCTCTAGGATTTGGATCAGCCTTCCAGTAATCTGGCAAGGCGCGAACATTGACCTGACCTTGCCCGCCTAATATTACATGGTACAAGTGATCAATGTACCCGCTAGCAACCTGAATCACGCTAGCATGTTTGTGCACCATGGGACCACCGGAATAAAACCTCTCCACCACCGCACGCACCACGGGAGCATAACTTCTGCATATCTGAGCAGGGTCGGCAATCATACGTAAGAAATTTGAACCGATTTAGCAACTGGCATTTACGAAATATATAACGAACTATATGCAATCAAGCCGGCAAACAAGGCCAGCAATATCAGCTGTGCGATATGCCGTTATTGCAGCATCCCATGAGGGATAAGCCAGGTAAAATGGGAGCTCGCAATCGGCAACCATGCACCGACAATCGGTCCTAGCAACAGATGTGGTCAGAAATTTAACTTTGTGTGGAATGAATGAGGTTACCAGGATCGATAGAGACTAGGCACCCGGCCATGGATGACCACAAACACCATGTGATGGCCAAAAGGATTTTCCAATGGAATGGAGTTATAGGCAAGTCGACTCGGGGGAGAATTGTCTCCACTACACGGTCTCGCTCACAGGTCGCCAAAAATTCTTCCACTTCTGAGTGGCGCTTGAAGCTGCGGCCACGTGCACCAGACACTCCATAGATTTGTTCCTGATAGTCGGTGCTGCCTGATATCAATATAATGATACATAATTAAAGTTAAATTTGACTCACGCTGATTGAAATATGCCGGTTTCGCGCCCTTTGACGACCACATAGAATGTGCTGGTCTCCCCTGGTGAATCAAGGGGCAAGATTTGGCTGTTGTGGGTAGCGTTGGCGCTGATAGCCACAGAGCCTCGAGATACGTCGACGGGAGGGACAAAATCAGCAGATAGGCCGTCGTTGGTCGTTTCGCCAGTTGCCACCTCGCTTGCGAGCGAAACAGGGGGGGGGGGGGTGCTAGTGGAGATTTGTGTAGACGCATTGGTAGTATCACAGAGAGAATCTGCTGTAACAATTGGGCTTGTAGTCATGGCACGATGAGCGGGAATATAATCAGGAGCAATGTGATGCTGTGGCCAAAACGGCATGGATGCTACTCAAATATGCATTAGCAAATTTATTTTTTGCACGCTTCAAACACGGTAGCTTGCCGTGAACAGTAACTTACCGTCGTTTAACCCCCTCACTCACTCTCATGTCTGGACGCCTGGTGCACAGTGTCACCGAGTCCAAAGGTTCCAGCCGCTCTTGGGTCTGCAGTTCAAAATATGTGCTATTCTCGTCAGGTGCTTTAGATTGGCAGAGCGCACACGACACAGGAAAAGAAGTGGTCGGCCAATTTTACACCAACATGGCCCAACAGTTTATTGCTCACCAAGTATGGCTGGTACTGGGATTTTACGCAAGACAAGGAGTGCCCCAATCCCACAAAAGACCAGTGGATGAATGTAATGAATCATGACGGCCTCACAGAGGAAGAGATTGCGCGGCGCAAGGCTTATTACACGAAGTTGCGAGAAGTGAGTGCCACCTTTCCAGAGTCACGTGCATGGCTAATGCTGTACGTCAGAAAATAGTCAATTGGTACTTAACACACTACACCCCAGTCAAGGACACCAAGGATCAGAAAACGGAAGTGCAGAAGATGATCAGCGAGATGGTCGGAACCCTGCCCAAGCGCCCTCGCAAGATGCAGCTCATCCAGTACTATTCGCACAAGTACTACCACGATCCGCGTAAAGGCATCAAGGCTTTTGTCGATCGCACTTGGCAAGCAGAGGAGAAGAAGCCAGTTCCTCCGGGGACCAAGAAGATGAGACAATTGGATTACGGAAATAAGATCACCGCTGAGTACTTCGCCAGAGAGACGGAGGAGTTCAAAAGGCAGCTGAAGAAGGAGCGTGATGCAGTGCTTGAAAGGAAGATGAAGGAGTACAACGAGAAGCTGGCAAGTATAGACAAAGTCCCTGAAACAGTGGAGGGTTACCACGAGTAAGTGTGAGCGACAGTGACGGTTCAGAGTAAAGAAGACTGACAGCGAGTTTTGGAATCGACAGGTCGTTAGCAAATTCTGTTGCGTTCCTCCAGCCAGTCGCGGACCTGGCGGCGAGACGGTTCGGGGCTGCCGTCAGCATCTTGATGGTCCTACCCATCGGCGAGAACAAAGGGGATATTGAAATGTGCAGGTAAGCACTTCTTGCTTATACACTTTTTGAATATTTACTAAAGAGCTCGCTATCCAGTGTGCACTCCGGCGAAACCAAGGCGCTCAACCCTCAAGCCTGGCCCGATTACGACGTACTCGGCTTCCAGGCTGTACAGGAATCGTTTGTGAGCTTTGGTCGTCAGGTGTTCAGTGAGTTATCTATTATAACGACTATTTACTAGTACTGACATGATTACAGCTAAAGGAGACAGATCCAAACGACTTCTACCAGCGAAGCCGCAAGAAGAAGAATCACCTGCCGCTGGACCTTCAAACCTTCTGTCCATCCCCAATCCGTCTTTTGATCTCCCTGAACATCCCACCACCACTCCGACTTTCAATCTTGACGACGATCTTGCTAGCTTCTTCGACAGTCCCCTTCCCGATACATTCACAACGGCACTGCGGTGCGATAACAAGCACGAGGACCCCCCCACCCGACTTGAAGACTTCGCACCACACTTGCCAACCCCGTCAGCGACACCTTCTACGTCCAATACACCTCTCCTTGGCAGCACGACAGAGACTTCAAACAGCCACAACATACTTGTTCCATCCATCCTGCCTGAAGGACTACGCCCTCTGCACCATGGCCAAGATCAGCAGTCGGGATCTCGAGACGAATTGCAAACACTACACATACCCTTCCATTCGCTGTCCTCATACTCTCCCCCGCACCAATAACCTACATTCTCGTCAGTGGGTATTGATACTGAACCTGCACTGTCCTCGACATCACATATCATGCCAACGCCTTCCCAATCTACATCCCCTCCAAGTGCTGTCCATCAGGCGTTGCCTGCCCCAACCTTGCTCCCGTTGCCTCAACAGTGGACCTGGCTACAATAATAATAACAAACCCAGTAATATCTGCGGAACCCTTGTTGATTATTTACACCTACAGCTGACCCCCATGTTTAATTATTAGCCACGTATTTACTGCATTTTCAATTAATTATTGTACATGACTAGCTGTACGACTCAATTAATTATTCCCTGCTATTGCTAGTTGCCACAATCCTGCCCGGGCCTTGCCCGGGCTCGTCTGGGGCCACCAGGCGTATACCAGCGGGCCCGGGTGGCTGATCCAAATAGGGTCGGGTGGCGTGCAGCACTGGGTGGCTGATCCAAATTGGGTCAGGTGACGTGTTTGGGCGGCTGCAGCTGGTCCTGGTGGCTGTTCCAAATCGGGTCGCGTGGCTGGTCCAAATTGGGTCGCGTGGCTGGTTCAGGCGGCTGCAGCGGGTCCTGGCGGCTGGTCCAAATTGGGCCGTGTGGCGCGTTCGGGCGGCTGCAGCGGGTCCTGGTGGCTGGTCCAAATTCGGTTGCGCAGCACGTTCGGGCGGCTGCAGCGGGTCCTGGCGGCCGTTCCAAATTGGGTCGCAGGGCGTATGCGCTCTTGCCATCGTGCGGTAAATACCGGGTCACTGTAAATGATGAAATGGTTAGATTAGATGCTTCGCGCCACGGCGACAATGCCACGTGGACCAGGAATTACAAGCCCAGCGCAAAAAAAAAATTCACCCCTTGCGCGCGCTTCCCATAGCTTTAGAAATAGTCAGAGCACAAACGATCAATAGGATTCATGAATATATGCAACAACAGATTGGGTGGTATCAGTTCTGCGAATGTTTATGGCGCCTGTCAACCGTCTGTCAGTATGGCATCATCACTGATATATCCAACAAACTCACTTTTTGGAATGAACACCTGATTCATTCTCAGTGCTGTCACGGACACGTTTCCGGCCTCCAGAGCCTCTTAAGTCATCATTGAAAAACTTTACGAGCGCTCTGAACTCCTCAGCCGCAACTCGCCATATATCCATCTTCTCTTCACCCAGGTGTGCCGCCGCCGCACCCCACCACACAAGAGATACAATCACAAGGAATAGACCATTCTTCCCTGCCTTCCGGAGCCCGGAATAAAGCGAAATGTCACGGGCATCGTCCGGTTGTCGATTTGCGTCAAGCGTCGGTTGGAGATTCGACCACCACTCCTGCCACTCCCGTCCAAACCTATCGATGGAGATGGTGATATCTGGCATGTCCTTTGCCTTGTGCGCTTCCTTGATCCATTTGGTAATTTTGTGAGGGCGACCTTGAGTGCTGAGCAGATGATTTTTTCCCTAACGGAATGATTAGAAATTGTGGGTGTATTGAACTGATGTGAGCGTACCTTTTTATCTGGATAGTCCATGAGGTCTTCGAATTCAACCCAGGCTTCTATTCCTTCACTCAAGATGTCACTGCTAGGGCCATATTCTTCCATGGCGCGCACCATCTCCGTCATCCAGTTTGGCCATTTTGTTCTTGTAGGATGCGTGTCCGCAAGGGACGGCCATAGACTCGCAAGGTTTGTCGGTTTGGTCGGTTTGCTTATTGTCAGACGCTGTCGAAGCCCAGACGCTGTGGGAAAGGAAGGAGGAGGTCGTGGGGATTCGAGCGCTGGCGACAGTGGAGAGCGTGGGGATTCAAGTCCAGGCGACGGTGGAGGGCGCGGGGACGGAAGTCTGAGCGGCGATGGAGGACGTGGAGATCCGGGCGAAACTCGAGGGGGCGAGAATGGAAACGGAGAAGATACACGAGAAGGAGCAGAGGTCCTGTTACTTGGTGACACGACAGCTGGCGCCTCGTTGCTCGTCCTCGAGTGCGAGACAAAGTTTCTCGGGGTCGATACCACCTCTTCTGCCAACTTTTTCAAGACCAAGTCATTGAGCACCCACTGACCGAGGATGATCCGATACGCTCTCATCATTTCATAGTGCGACCCCTCCGATTCGATCGACGCTCGTTCAGCGAGTGTCACCTGCTCATCTTGTCTCCACGGCCAGTCGTCATCCTCCTCTTCATCATCTGCATCGTCCTCGTCAACCTCTTCTTCTGACGTATTAGCTTCTACTTCCGGCATCTTCTCTGTGATTGTGCCAGGACGCGAATTTGACGTTGAACCGGAAGACTTGCGAGGGGAATTTGCAGTTGAAGCAGAGGCGTGTGATGGTGCCAACGAAGGTCGACGGGCAAATTGAGAGAGAGTTTGGTGTTGTTTGCCGCTAGCTGAGACGTGTAGGGATGTTCCCAGCAGTCGAAACATCTCACGTGCTTCTGGGGCTATCAAGGTATGTCAGATTCCACGTCGATATGGTGTATATGATGAGAGACTCACGATACATCAGTGTGGCAAAATCGATCAGAGGGCTCTCGATATTCTCATTCCACCGCTCTCTGGTATAATGTTGACCCCAGTCCAGAGATTGCGGTGTTTTCCCAATAAACATGCTTAAAATCCGTCAGTTCAAAATTATATCCACTGCGCAAATTGAACTCACGTTACTGTACTTAACTGTCCTCCTCTTGCACCATCGGGCGCAGCCAGCACGAGAGCACCCACATAACCCGTACGTGTGTGGAGCTCTTTCAGAATCGGGGTAAGAGCCTTCTGTGCCGCATTTTGGGCCCTACAGAAATTGTGGTGAGCAAACAAATCATGTATCCCATATCCGATACACTTACTCATTGTACTCCTTGGCCTTGGCTTCGACAGGGGTAAGAGGCTGGGACTCTGGTGCCTTGTTCTTTAGCCTATCCCTCGCGTTGCCACTGTCACTGCCAAAATCGTCATTGTCGTCATTGTCGTCCTCTTCGCTCGATGATCCATGTTGATAGTGATACTCTCGGTACTCGGTGATCTCGTCTTTAACCTCCTGCGGCTCGTTGTCCCATAACTCTTTGATGATTTTGTTGCGATAGTCGATGGCCCGCATTTCTTCTGCATGGCCTTCATCAACGGCGTCCAAGTGCTCCAGGTATCGGCTCTCTACTATCGGCTTGAGCTTTGTTGGGTAGTATCGCTTCGAGTATGCCTGGGTGAGCGACAACCTTTTCCTGGGTTTGTCCTTCTGCAGCTTCAGATTCAACAACTGCATCTCACCCCCTCTTGTTCCCACTCGACCGTTGTTGTTGAACCAAATTTTAAGCTTCTAGACGGAAGGTGAGTCTGTGTTAGTTTATACTACAGATTGTTGACTTACCTTGAGCTGCTCCAAAATTTTATCCTCCAACTTTTTACCCTTAGCTATCTCCTCGGCAGTCAATGGAGCTACTGGAAAGTTCACTGCGAACCGCGAGTGCATGCCAGGCCAGAATTCGTGCAAAGTACCCGATGCTTGTGCTGCTCGGTAGGCCGATATCTCGCCAGTGAGGTGAGTGGCCATGGGGACAGTGACCCACCCAGGTGGTCCACGCCGGCGAGGTTCGCTCTTCTTCGTGTGCTTCTTCTTCTTGACCTGCTGTGTTTTAGACATGTGGCGAGTCGCGTAGTAAAATGCCCGTAGAGAATAGTATTAAATTTTGACGCCACATCCGAACTGCCATTTTTTGTCTCAACTGACCCGAACGATTCCTATCCTCTCCGACCATCATCGTCGTCGCCCCTTCATGGTAAGCACAGACTATCACATATGTACACGCTCTCATCAATTCTACAGGTGGATATGAACAGAGCCAGCGGCAGCCTGCAAGGCATGTCACTGACTATGTTCGCGCAATTACTGTACTGATGTATTTCCAGAGCCGCAAACTCCTCGCAGGAACCGTAGAGCTGCTGAAGACGCTATTGAACACAAGCAAGTCGTCGAGGACGAGGGCACTGTACATTTTCATATCACGATGTCTGCCCAGCTTGCAAGAGACGTCGAGTGGAGTCTACAAATGAGTCCTCGCAGAGCTACGCACACTCGAGATGCAGCCTCGCCGACACCAAACAGCCAACGCCGCGGCCGCGCAGCACCTGTTGTACTAGTGGAAAATGAGCGCACAGGAGCACGTCGCAGATCCCCGCCTTCACCTCTGCCCTCACCGTCGCCGTCGCCATCGCCTAGGCACCCTCCGTCACCTCTGCTTTCACCTTTGCTATTGCCATCGCCTCCACCTACACGTGTTCCGCAATTCGCACCTCCAAGAGTAAGCTTCTATTCAATACATTGTAGTTACTTGATCTAAATACGACTACTACAGCGGGCTGTGCTAATGGACGCACTGGAGCCAATATACCCTCGTCCCGCAAATACTTGGCATAGTTTGGACCCGGTACCTGAACACCCTACCCATGGCAAATTCTACGTGATAACGAAAGGCACCAAAATTGGTGTCTTCTGGGCCGAATGGTACACTACCCTGCCGCATTAGAATGTGGTTAGCTCTAAACACCAAATGACCAGGCCTGCAGTCAAACCCATTTGCTGGGACATCGTAGGTGGAAGCGTGAGGAAGAAGGACACACTTACTGAGGCATTGGATGTGTGGGATAGTGTACCTGACGCATTCAAAACTATTTTAGTTGCGCAGCGTCGAGCACCCCGGAGTCATCGTAATTAGCTTTTGTACCACGTCACAAGTCTATTGAGCCGTTATTATTAAAACATCTTCTCTAAATATTGCATTCTTCATTTCCCTCTAACTTGCATGTAAATTTGGCCAATAGTCGGCCTGGGCTACGACACTACTGACGTGTAATGCAGGAAATGGCTCATAAGATATGATAACGCACTTTCGGACCCAGTATTCTACAGAAATGAGTCTCTGCAATCAGCAGGGCCTCATCTCTCATCCAAGCATACTATCACGCAATCCTAGCTACAGTACATGTATCTTATATATATCTATACTATATCAACTTTATGAGATAACTAGTTGGGAAATGCCCGCGATTTCAAAGCAATCAACCCTCTACGAAGGGCGCTTATTTGCTCTTGATTGCATTTTGGCGATGTGCAACGCCTCTGGAGCAAGTGGAGGGTATGAAAACAAGTTAATTTGTATCTGAGAAGTTTATGACTGACATTTACCATGTCTGGACCAGTTTTGAGCAGTAGTATCTGAGGAACTGACTTCGGACATCTGGCCGCGTAGATTTCTAGTGCGTCTACTCATGTATCTGCTGCTGATTTCGATGCCTCATGCGCTGGAAGCATCTTCAAATAACAGCAAGTCTTTTGGATGATGGTTTGCACTATTATAGGGCTATTCGTGTGGCCGCACGTGTCATTAGAGCAGTTCGATATAATCGCGCATTAATTTTGGGCTGAATGATTGTTCGTTGCGGCAAGGTGGTTAGGTTGGGCGCGCTAGAGGGATCAAAATGCTCGCGATTCTCTTTCATTGTATTATAGTCGGTAATTATATGGTAGTGGAGTAGTATATACAGTTATTTGACCGTCAGTGTTGTGTGTAGCATGGATATGAGTGCGGAGTTGTGGCAAATCTAGGGTGTGGCTGTAGAGTGAGGCCTAAGGGATTTCTGAGCAGCAAGAAAATGGCTCCAAGACCTCATACATGTAAAACTTGACAGATAAAATGATATATTAAATGATATTGATTGTACGTCAAGTAATGAAGAGGCAATGGGGAGGCGTACTGAGAGCAAGCGACTGAGCCTGATGTCAGCAACACACCCCCTTTTTTAGGCATGCCACGCGTGTGGCACTTTTTGTCGTCTGCTCCTCGTCGTTGTCGATAATTGTACTGCTACTCTACACTCTGCCTTTCATTCGTCCGAGCCTGCAAAAAGATTGTACTGTGTCTTTCCATCACCACATGAGCAGAAAAAGACAACGCAGCGACTCCTTTGTACGCGTTCAAGTATCTCGCCCCAGCGCAAGTTCTTCTCGACCAACAGAAACCAACACACACCTTCAAATTGGAATCGATACCAGAGATGAATCTCGGGCCCGGTCTCGCAGCACTTTGCGAACGGCTCATGTAACTCAACCAGTAGAAGTTGTCGACTTATCCGATTTGCTGGTCGAAGACGATGGCGGAATCATGGTGGATGCAAATCTCGATGGGATTGCTGTTGATGATATGTCAGACTTAGCACCCGGTATGGACGAGGATGAGGTAGTGGAGGAGGACGGTGCAACAGAGGCGGAGGAGGCGCAAGGACAAGTATCATCCGTCGGTAACTCTTTCTCTCTCTCTGGATACGGCATTTTTGACGACTTCGATAGGTTCGCCTCTCTCAAGAATGGCTTCCCCTCCGACAACTGTATCTAGACGAAATGCTCCGACTCAAAGGTCTATGCGACTCAGATCGACCACCAGCCTGTTCGCGCTGTCTACCCGGCTGCGCAAGTGAGGCCAAATACAAATGTGAAGATTGTCACGACGAGTTGTTGCTCTGTCAATCTTGTATTGTCAAAACTCACGAGCAGCTGCCTCTACACCGGATACTGGTGAGTCGCACTTCAAAAAATGATCGCTCAAGGATACTCACTATTGGTTTTAGTATTGGTCGGGGTCCTATTTTGCGAAAACTTCTCTGTATCACTTAGGTCATCGTGTCTATGTTGGCCATGGTGGTAGACCATGTCCTGCAGCCCATGAAATCGTAGACGGTTTTACTATCCTTGATACGACCGGAGTGCATACCGTCAAATTGGTTTTCTGCGGGTGCCCAGGACATGTATCTAACAACATCCAGCTCCTACGCAGCCACTGGTTTCCGGCTACGATAACAGCTCCTCGCTCTGCGTTTACTTTCGGCGTGCTCAAGTTATTCCATCTTCTCAATGTGCAAGGAAAGCTGTCGCTGTACCACTTCTATAATGCAATTCATGGTCTGAGTGATAATACTGGCGTGCGAGGCTTAAAGGTACATTGTATCCCCACGCTTCCAAGTTTCACTTGAACTAATATCCTCGACAGAATCGCTACGACGAAATGAGACCTATCATGCGTATATGGAGACACCTAAAGATGTTGAAGTGGTCAGGCCGTGGCCATGATCTAGCTGGCGTCAAGGTCACCCCTGCTCGGCGATGGTTGGAGCCACATGGTCAAGACCCAGCCCTACATGGCTTACGTCGAGAAATATAGCTATCAAGTTGAGGTTCGTCGCCCAATAATACACTCTTCTGCCAGCGTACTGATGTCATTATAGCCCCCTACATGTGATTCTAACTTTCGCGCTTCCGACCATACTACTTCTCGGACGACGACAGCATTTAAAGCCAGCGGAGTTGGCGGCGTGATCTGTGGTCGACATGGGCTCGTTTTTAAAAACGGGCTTGGAGATTTGCAAAAGGGGGAGTGGTAAGTTCTCTACCCACTACGTGCTAAGTACATACTGACATGTTGCGAAGCCAAGCTAATATCGACTTCATTGTGTTTTCGGTTCTATTTGGCCTTACGATACGCATGCTCGTACTGTCGTATGACATATGCTGCCAATGGTCGAAGAATCTTCATAAGCGCATCCCGCAGCTCCCTACAGCGCTGCAGCCCACCAATCCGGATCTCATACCGCAAGCCACGCTCGTTCTCCCCAAGATGCACTTGCACAATCACAGTAATGACTGCCAGATCAACTTCAACTTAAATTACATTCGCCACTCAGCCCAGTGTAACTGCGAAGACTGCGAGCGGTACTGGGCCTGGCAAAATCCCGCGAGTATGAGTCTTCGCGAAATGACTGATGGGGCCCGCTACAAAGTGCTTAGTGATCAAGCAGCGGCATTCAACTGGTGGAAAATAACCACTTTCGGTAAGTCTGTTGTTTAATGCTGATAACTCGACCTAAATAAATTTTGATTTAAGATGAGCGGCTACTCAAAGCCATCAAAATTGCTATTCACATGAAAGTCAAAATGGGGGTCGCCTTCGAAAATTTCAATAATAGATTCCCCCCTGACGTTGTTCGTAGCTGGGCCGAGCTCATCAGCGCGTGGGATAAGGATAAGACAAAGAAAAATCCTTATGAAGAGCCTACTCCGAGTAAGTCATATATCACTTTATTGTAAATAATCTAAAAGCTAACGTCTACCGTAGCTGTTACACTTGCAAGTGTTATGCTAGACCTAGCTGTTGAAGAGGCCAAAGAGATGCACCGTGGAGCCGCGACACTACACGAGACCTCACCCTCACGCTTCTTACAGCAAGGGCTAGACCTTGAAGATCAACAGTAAGTTTTCCGTGTCGTTATCTTCAAGATTCTCAGTATATTAAATTATTGGCTAGACGCAAGTTGCGGGTATTGGTCAAGGCCAAAACTACGACCTTGCTACGCAAGACGGAGCTTCTTGAGAAGAGAAACGCTCTACGTCACCGTCTCGACGCCTGGTACAACCTCCAGGATGTATACATGCCGCAAGTTCGACAGCTATGCACCACTGCTACCTTGTCCACACACAACGCCGAAGATGAAATTATCTCTCTACCCTCGCGCCTCCCCTCCCACCTTCGTACGTTACCAGGCCTTCCCGCGCTACTTGAAAAAGAGCGCCGCCTTCGTATCGGTCAAGCCGACGATGCCCTCAACGAAATCCGACGACTTCTACGAATATCATCCACCGTCCTCGAATTCAAACGCAGTCAGCATCTAGCAAGCCAACAGATCACGACAAGAACACGGCAACTTGTGCTGGGCTTCCGTGCCAAAACGGCTTCCGTAGCGGAACACTACACTGCCGCACACGACACACTGGCTAGCTTGGATCCAGATGGGGAATGGAGGATACACTACAAGCCTCTCAATACTGCAACAGATCTACATCTACCGCGCTGGGAGGAAGATAACGTCGAACCGGAGAACCACCGTGAATTGTCGTGGATCTGGCTGGTCCCTCAGTCTCCGGAGACGCACCGGCACGTCGCGACTGCAGACGAAGTGAACAACAGTAAGTATTTCTAAGATATACATCACGGGCTTGCACTGATTCACTGCTGCAGCGATGCACGTTGAGTGGACCAAGTCGCTTGCACGACGAGACCGTTGGGATGAGGAGACGCAACTCCTACTGAAGGAGATGCGGGGGATCCTCCAGTACTTCCACTGGAAAGCCCAATGGTGGCAGCGGCGCGCATATCGCAGGACCGACACTTCGAGGGCCATCCAGTGAGGGGCCGCCGCTTACGCTTCAAGACAGGCCGACATCTTTTGGCAATGGCGAAGTCGTTTGCTGGAAAGTGGTACCCTTTCCTCATGTACAAAGGCCTGCCCGTGGAATGGTCCCCGGATGATATTCCCAGTATGTATGTGCCGTATAAACCTCGCCGCACAGACCCCAAATGATAGCTGTTTTTTAATGGCACAACAATCTGCATTCTCCCTGTCCTGGATCCCTCAAGAGACACGTGAATGGGAGAGGGGAGCGCGCGCAGGGGGTGTATTTTTGCGCGCTGGGCTGTGGTTCCTGGGCCACGTGGCATCGTCGCCGTGGCGCGAGGCATCTAATCTAATCATTCACCATTTACAGTGGCCCAGTATTTACCGCACGATGGCGAAAGCGTGTACACCACGCGACCCTATCTGGAACAGCCACCAGGACCCGCTGCAGCCGCCCGAATGCGCTGCGCAACCGAATTTGGACCAGCCGCCAGGACCCGCTGCAGCCGCCCGAACGCGCCACGCGGCCCAATTTGGACCAGCCGCCAGGACCCGCTGCAGCCGCCCGAACCAGCCACGCGACCCAATTCGGACCAGCCACGCGACCCGATTTGGAACAGCCACCAGGACCAGCTGCAGCCGCCCAAACACGTCACCTGACCCAATTTGGATCAGCCACCCAGTGCTGCACGCCACCCGACCCTATTTGGATCAGCCACCCGGGCCCGCTGGTATACGCCTGGTGGCCCCAGACGAGCCCGGGCAAGGCCCGGGCAGGATTGTGGCAACTAGCAATAGCAGGGAATAATTAATTGAGTCGTACAGCTAGTCATGTACAATAATTAATTGAAAATGCAGTAAATACGTGGCTAATAATTAAACATGGGGGTCAGCTGTAGGTGTAAATAATCAACAAGGGTTCCGCAGATATTACTGGGTTTGTTATTATTATTGTAGCCAGGTCCACTGGAGTCAGTGTGTATCCCTCCGACGCCTTCCCTTCTACGTTCAGGTTCCTTGAGGACCGGTGGGGCGGCAGCGCTAACGGCGGCAGCAACGAGCTCGGGTGTCGCCCCCCAGCGTGAGCCGGAGAGCTGTTGCGCGAGGATGGAGTAGTGCCTCCCCTTCCCGGGCGACTCATGGGACCTCCAAATAACGGAGGTCGAGCAGGTGTTCTCCTCCAATCCAGTACTTCGTCTGCCAAAGAAGTAACTCCCGTTCTAGGTGTCTCGAAGAAAGCGTTGGAGTAAGATTTCGAGCGCTGCATCTCGGGAGTTGCAAAAAGTCGTAGCGGCGCTATATTGCAAGCCGAGTCTTTACTCGTACGACGGCCGGACTCGTCCGGATTTGTCCACCTTGTAGTGTTCCGTGTGTAGCGAGTTGAGAGTGGTCCTACCGAGCGTACGAGTAGCTAGTAAGGGCGCGTATAGAGAGAGCTAGTGTCAGCGAGAGACCGTATCCCTGTAACCAGAGGATAGAGGGGCTCAAGGGGGTAGCAACTATCCCCCTAGCGGCACTAGAGTCTCGTAGCGAGCGTGTCTTACTGTATTCTAGGCGGGGTCCTCGTAGAGGAGCACGCCAATGGAATAACAAGTAAAGTATGAATATTTTGTACAAGTGCCGAAAATCTTAACTATATCACATGTACACAACTGTAAACATAATAGTGGCACACATTTCTCACGTGCAATACCCTCTCGTGTCTCCACCCGTCACAGATAGAGAAACCACTCACTTCAAGCCTTCTGAATAAATGAAGTGTACATTGTGCAAATATCTGATCATCTGTGCCGCGTACTTATGCTTACCACAGCCTTTGAATATGAACACCCATGGCATAAATGCATCTTCCACTCGCCCGATGTCTCCCTCGTTCATCGCATACGACATTTCTTCGTACAAGAGAAAATGCTGTTGCCGCAACAGTAATTTTTCATGCTCCTGGTTGCGAATAGCAAGCGGCTGAGACCGTAGATCAGGGAAGGTGTCTGGGCTAGCAACGTACTGCAGCACCAGTTGCGTAGCCATAGCTTGAAGCTCCTCCCATCGCGGCAGCAAGGCAGCAAAGTCCTTGAGGGTCTGGACACCGCAGCCAGCTCGCATAGCTACGAGTCGCCAACAGTCCAATCGTGAGACAGCACCAACGTGCTCCACTGTTTTGTGTACTCGTCGGAATCCAGGTTTGGATTCCATTTTTCCAGTCTCTCGTGGTCGAATAATGCTGACATGGCTCATTAGGCTGTTTGTGCTCGCCCTTTTAGCACCCTCCTTCCCTCTTGTCCGCAGCAGTTGGATATGCATCCACCAGATGGCGTCAGCGCACACCATCTTCAGATGAAAGAGCCCCATCACATAGACGACAAATTGGAAATGTCGCCACGGTGTCGCTTCCTCGGAGCAGGTTGCTTGAAGACTCTGTATACGCTCACCTGTCAGGAGATCACCGTGGATGAGAATCACCTGGTCCCCAATGTCTCTCACCCCACTCTGCTGACTCTCGGAGCTATCTCCAACCCCTCCCTGCCTGAACAGATCCTCCAGTGCGGTGATGTTGTTATTCGTGGTTGATGGATTGATGTCCATCATCTGGACTGGGACCTGCCGTGACCGCACAATCGGGATCTTGTCTATCGTCTCTGGCCGGCCCAGCATCTGCCGGAACTGGCGGAAATACTCTGGGCCATGCACAATGAGGTCACGCAAGAAGACCCAGACGAAAAATCGCTCGCAGCGCATCAAGCCTGATATATTGTTGTCATCTTCCGGGTGGATGTTGAGCAGGTGAGTGTAGGTGGTCATTTGGGGTATGTCTCGCTGAAGCGCCCCGGGGTTGTGCCTCTGTTTCTTCCATAGCATCTCTGAGCACTGCAGCATCATGGGAGTGATACCATGCTTGAGTGCAATCATTGTGCCCGACATTAGGTGAATGTGTGTTTCGTGGAGTGCCTCGCCTGTCGGGGTACCGTGTTTCAAGTCAATATCATCATTGTCGTATGCGTATGAAGCAAGTAAGGTGTGTCCACGTTGCTTCATCTCCGTAGTTGATTCTGACGATAGACTTTTGACCATCCTATTGATAGAGGTTGAGTTTGACCACGGTTTCTGGCATGCCCGCAGACTGCAGGAACATCCCTATCACGCTTTGCAAAGCGTTGCACCGGTTATTTGTGCTTTGAGTGAGGACACTCAAGCATACATTCTTTTTCTGCGAATATTGTGAGTTGTTTCCAACAAGTGGTTCAATTTTATACTCACAATATCCAACAGCGCTTTGCTACGTTACAACAATAGCTCTTCCGACGTTGCCACCTCCATAAGCAGTGCCGTATCGCGCCAATATTCAGCTTCACTGTCTGCTCTGTCGTCCTCGATAGCCGCTGCAGCCGCTGCGGTCAAGTCATCACTTTCAGTCTCCATTGCTTTCTGGCTGCACAAGAATTTGCGTACCCACTTTGCGGATGCCTGCCCTTCTTTTGTCCTACGCTCATGGATGCTTGGATCTGCGGACAGTAAGACACCCAACATATCCCATAGCCCCGGAGTTTGCTGACACATTGTTGCTCCGATGATTTCTAGGTCAAAAGCGGCCACCTGTGCCACATTTGCCTTGGAGGCCCAAAAATGCAGGCCAGTGTGTATGTTGGTCAAGTCGATGATTTCCTGTGCGTACTTCTCATTAACGAGACTTCGAGCTGCCGCTAACAACTCTTGACCTGCGTAGATGCTTAGGCCCTGGAGCAAATAATCAAAGTGCTTCTGGAAGAGCTCTAGAGCGTGCGCAGCGTGTGCATCACTTGAGAGCAGACCAACCAGAAAAGAAGCAGGGGTCATGCCGCGGGAATGGAGCCAATCAATGGCTTCATTGAGGTTGTTGATATGAGGATGCATCACTGAGTAGACGGGGATATGGGCGCAAGAATAGTGTGTTTGGTGATTTCACATGCAGCTCTCTTTGTCTTTTAAGTGTCCCCACTGACCGCTTTCTACCCCATTAGTATCACAATGTATTGGGGTTCTCGCCCGGGATGACAATGGTATGGCTTGTTCAACTTGCTGTGCCTTGTCATAGCTTATCTATCTGGCCTTTGCACCACATGCTATTCAACATTGTACTCTATATGCATCATAATATTTTTCATTGTTCTACTCTTGTGTAATGCTGCACTGTGCGTGGAGTAGTGGCGACACAGCACTGGAGTAGAGACACTTAGCAGCGCGACTGGCACTTGTGACACTCATGTGACGGTTCGCGAGTGATCAGCACAAAAGCGGAAGGCGGCAAGTCGGCAAAGTCTTTACCAGTGAACACCGGTCAAAATTAAAACCTGTTTTTGTAACCCTAGACTAGGGCTTCCGGTGGTTCCCACGACAAGTGTTGCCAGCCCCTCAGTGGAAAGGTTGAGGTGCGTTGGAGATATAAAAGGAAATTTGTTTGTCATCAGTTACGACATGATGTAAACTTGCGCTACGTGGATGATATGCCGCCTCCCCTTTCCACTCGAGGGTGCTGGTTTTAGGAGCCTGGGAAGAGAACAGGCTCCTAAAACCAGCCGCTTGTGAGAAGTCAAGGCTTCATATCGTTGAAAAGAGGAGAGCTTACATAATCCATCTGTTAACATCACGTGCACTTTCCTTTTATATCACCTTTTGACGACCTTGACTTCTCACTAAGCGGCTGGCAAAAGATGTCCGGAGTGCCAGCGGCCCGCATCGCAAGACCTATTCTAGGGTTACAAAAACTTGTTTTTTATTCACAACAGGTGTCAACCGGCAAACACTTTGCCGACTTACCGAGTCCTCATTTGTGCTAATCGGTCGCGACAAGTCACGCAACAGTCACAAGGTGCGGGAAATTTGTCCAAGTGTCATTGTCCTTCGTCTACGTCTCGCTGCTGCGCATTGGAGCCTCCATTGTTCAAACGTAGCGGCACATTTTAAATTAGGGTGCTCTGCTATCCTGCTGGGAGGTTTCTCCGCCCATTCTCATCCTAGAGTAGCCTACAATGGGTCAGAAAGTGTACTTAAGAGCAGCAAATAATCCATACCACTCAATAAAACACATCCACACGCGCACTCCTTACCTCCCACAACCACAACAACATGAACACACAATCCGACACCTTAGACAGCACTGTGCGCTTGCTGCGCTCTCGCGGCATGACCCCAGCAGACTTCTTCACTGGCCTTCTCGAGAGCCAGTCGCACTTTCACCATGTGCGGGAGCTCTTTGTTGAGCACCCTGATCTTCTACTGGCCCACCCAAACACCTATTCTGGGGCGGCAACGTTAATGTGGGCACAGAGGCTCATGGAAGAGACTTACACACACGAGATGCTGGCGCTATCTAACAAGAGCGCTGGCCTACAATTCCGAGCCTCTAAAGCAGACGTCGCGCAGGTAGCAGTGTTTAGTCTCGAAGACATTGGCGCTCGAATGTGTGGGCGGGCTCCCGCGCTATGGGAGCTATTGGGTGCGCTGCTCTCTGCTGATGCAAAGGCCACCCAACGGAGACTCGAGGAAGGAAAAGCGGCTGCCAAGAGGGTCCGGAAGTTCCTTCAAGGAGAGAAGGTGTTAGACTTGGAGGGTGACGAATTGATGACGGCGGCGGCTGAGATTGAGGTAGACGATGGCGCGGAGAGTGAGGCAGAATACTGGAGAGATACTGTCCTTCTCATGGAAGCGCCGAGTTCCGCTGAGATGGTAGCAGAGTGTAACAAGACGCTGAACACAATTGTAAGTGTTAATAACTGCTTATTCAAGCTAAAAAAGACTTACTCCTGTATAGAAGAAGATCATGTGTCTCAGTGTGCTCGTACAGAGCACAAATCACCGGTGCAATGCTTTGCAAAGCATCATTGGTGTCTTTCTCCAATCAGCCGGAGCGCCTGAGACCGTCGTCAAACTCCTTTCGCAATTGGGGGTCTCTCTAACAACATCGTCTATCAATAACATGGTCAACAACCTTTCAAAAGACATGGTATTGCGCGGGAAGCCTAGCGGCGCCACTAGTTTGTTTGCATTTGTTTAGACGAGACGAGTTATCACACGTTGTACTTAGGAAAAATACTCATACTACTTTACACCTCAATTGCGCGAATCCGTCTACACGGGCTCCACACCAGAGGTGTGGTAGGTAATCAATATTGCGCTCGCCATTGCTCTAGGACCCGAAGGTCCAGTACGCTGCCTTTGCACCGACTCGCCACGTCCTCTGGTTCCAGGGACGGAGTCTAGTCTATTGCATCGCTCTCGTGGAGACTCATCTGTGCTCGTCGCTCGCCTACTCGTATCTCGAACCCGCTACACACATTGGTTCCAAGGTGGACAAATCCGGACCTTAGTCCGGCCGGCGTCGACGAGCATTAAGTCAACTAAACGACATACACTACCACAGCTACGCGAAAGTAGCTAAACCCTGGATAACTCAACAACATCCCTCTTATCTCCCTTACCTGCCCTGTATTTGGACAACAAGCTGGATTTCGGGAAAACGCAAGGCAGGACCGAGCTGTTCGGGCTGGGAGGCAAAGGAACGCCGCGCAGTAGCAGTAAGGGAGATAGCTCTCGACTGTTCACCCCTCCCGCCATGAGCAGGCAGAGCAGTGGCTCGCTGCTTCCGCCACCACCGCCTCCGTTGAGAAGGTCTTCAAGAAGTCAAACGGCGGAAAGCAGAGCGAGTGGAGTAGGTTATGCGCTGTCGGCTATGGCGGATATCCATCGCACTTACTTGGAGGAGTCGGATTCACAATATTCAGTCTTTGTGTGAATCCAGAACATGCTGCTGAAGTTAACTCTAGCTAAAGGAGACATACTGGATTGCGGACTGGACATAGACGCGCTGAATCGACCTCAATACTCCCTCAAAACACCCTTGTACAAACGCTCTGAGCTAGTAGTGCGTCAGATGCAAAATATCCTAGATGCGGCATACCAGTTGATAGGGCCACAGGAGAGGACCGTGTACAGGATTGACCCAGAGGATCTGATGCTGCAGACGTTACAGGGCACCTCCTCGTTCTTCCATTTGAATCAGGCCTGGAAGACGCTGTTAGGACGGTTAGAGAGAGCTCAGCACGTCTTTGATCAATACGTCCTTGTATATCAGAAGGAATTAGAGTCGCTGCAGTCACCGTCGAACACCAACCAAGCTATCTACGACTCACTACCAGCACAACGGGGTAATCTGGACGCGGTCTTTGATCACATGTACAAGAACGTACCTTCGCTGAGATCAAGGCTATCGGAAAGCGTAGCAGCAAGGCTGGACAGTGGCGAATCTTTACACTCGATGCTAGGGTCACCCATACATTTGCGCGAAGCCTTCTCGCCTAGACGACCTGAGAAAAATCCGCCGCAAAGATATTACAACAGCAAGGGGGGCAAGATTACGAACGGCCCACACCGACTACAGGATTTGGACTTAGAAGTACCAATTACTCAGACCGACGGACATCACACCAGGATCGCTTCACCTCCTGTAGCCTCCGCCTTCTTAGCTCAGGAACCCTTGAGCGGGGATTCGGCGTCGAGCTTTCGAATGCCGAGGAAGCCTAATAGTGCGGGAAGTTCAGATTCGGGGACGGGCTCTCAAGGGTATGGATCAGCTGCGCGCCCGGACTACGCGTCAATTCCGAGCAGACCATCTACGGCCAATCACGATCTCTTGTTTGGATCGGCATCAGCCGTCAACCCTACTTGGATGAGACGAGGAGCGATCCCAGCTAAGGAGGAATCAACTACCAGTGCGCTAGGGGGGCGCATTCTGTTCCGTCCAGCTTGGCCGAAGGTTCCGCCTGACCTGCCTCCTGGTCCTAATCCTGGGGGTAACGCTGGCGCACCTGGAGGAGCGCCCGGAGGATATGGCAGAGAACCGAGCGGTCCGGGAGGAAATGGACCTGGTGGACCTCCCCAAATTCCCACGTTGCAAGGACCACCGTATCAGAGCCGCGGCCCTTCAGCTCCCTACCCAACGGGTGGAAGCGGAGGTGGTGGCGGGTATGGCGGTGGAGGCGGAGGGAGCGGAGGACCCCCTCCTGGTGGAGGGGGAGCAGTGAATTTTCCGGTAGGAATTCCCTACGAGAAAGGACCCTCCATTCGCCTGGAGATTAAGCCGGAACAACTACCTTCCTGGGATGGGGAGTACGATACCACCATTCAATACTTCCACGAGTTACAGGAGATAGCGGCTCTCGGAGGCAGCATACCTGACCGCATGGGCTTTTGGCTGTTCAGGACTCTGAAAGCAGGCTCGGGAGTAGCTCAATGGTATGCCACTCTGGCAGCGGATATGAAGACGTGGATGAGAGAACATTATTCACATTATATTCAGGCCATACAACACTATTATCTAGGGTGTGAATGGCAACAACACATTCAGTTGAAATATCAACGTCAGACCTTCCGCCAATCGGGACACGAGACGGAGAGCCCTCACGAATTTATTATGTGACGCATCCTCTATACACGGCTTCTCTGCAACGTAGTCCCAGACTCGGACGAGGAAGTCTACCACATCTGCTTGAATAATCCGAACTCCTGGGAAAGTTTACTGTTGCGCGATAACATTCCGAACACCGCAACACTACAACTACGCATGAGGGAGATCGGCCCTGCGCTGGTTGACGCTTGGAACAAGAGCAGAGGGAACATAGTGACTATGGACAACCTAGTCAGTGTGCTGCAAAACGCGGGGCTACGCGTAGTTTTGACTCACAACAAGCCGCCGTACCGTTCGTACCAATCTAATCAGAATTCAGCAACGGCCACTGCACATCACATGGAAGGAGAAGAGGTCGGTGTGACGGCTGTGAGCGCCGACAGGAGGATCCCTGGATCAGTGGTCTAGCGGGCATAGGCACAGGATGGGCAAGGGCCCCTGAGGGGGACTAGAGCCCTCTTGGGAGCCCCGTACCCTGATGGTGGACGGTGGCGGGTCGAGTTGCGAAGGGCCGAGAAGTTGAATGACAGACCTAGCAGAGGAAGCTCTGCTGAGGCAAGGGAAGAGACTGGAAGGGAGAAAGACTAGGCGAGCGCTAGCGAGACGGGACTTGAACCCTGGCGGACCGAAACCGAAACCGACGCTGAGAGCGCGACCGAAACCAAACCAAACCACAGAATCAAAGATAATATAGAGGATAAAGTGTCTACAGTGGCTGTGCTAGTACTATAAGCTACTGTAGGTAAACAAATGTAAACAACTGGTGGCACAAGATTCTAAGTACCGCCACATGCGTTACAGTCGGGGCCACAAAAGAATTCACCGACGAAGACGAGGAGATGCCCGACGAGCCCCTGATGAGCGACATCGTCAGTAAGCAAGCTTTCGCCTCGATGAAACGTGATCCGCCACTGTCTCGGAGAGGTCCATTTCCTTTCGCGAGGCGCGACGAAGTAAACACGTCGATGGCAAAGCTTCCGTATTGGCCGTGCAAAGCGTGTGGCAGTAAGAATCACTGGGACAAGGAGTGTCCAAATTGGGACTTATATAAGGATAAAGTGAAGAATGCGAAGTGGGCGGAGAAAATGGACCCGGATGAGGATTCTACGGTATATACACAGGTGTATAGCGTGCTGAAGGCCCAATTACTTGCTTCCGACTATATTCAGAGGGAAGAATTAAGAAAACTCAGTCTTATGGTTGAAGCAAAGAGGGTTAGGGACTAAGAACCTGCGGAACCGACAAATTATTGCTCAGCCTCCATAGAAGAAATAGAGGACGAAGAAGAACTTGCAGCTAAACAAAAGGAGAAAGCATCGGGCAAAAGGTTACTAGAAGCGGCAGACGGGTCAGATAGATTCGACGACCATCCGAAGGAATCACTGACCGCTGAGAGGGGAGAAGAGCTTCCCCCTCCTCCAAAACCTCCGGAGATATTTGTGGTGCAGAAGAGGAAGAGGAGTATTCCTGGCTTGGCAGCCCTAGGAGTATTGGTCTTGTCCATGAAAGGGAGAGTGGGATCCCTACAGGAGAGAGTAATAGACTTGCGCCTCGATTCCTGCGCCAACATATCTTTGGTCTCTAGTGAATTCCTGAAGAGTCTTCAAACCGCTATTCCTATTAAGAAAGGAGTAAAGATGAAGCTGTGGCAGCTCACGGACAAAGACTCGTGCCTGGAAGGGTATGTGAACTTACCTCTGTTCACGGAAGGAGAAGATGGCACCACTATTCGCACAGAAGTAGAAGTGTATGTGGTCCCGGGCATGTCAGTGGACATTCTACTCGGAGAAGACTATCAGCAGGCGTTCGAGATGACCACAAGTCGGCACTTGGAGAAAGGCACCACCGTAACGTACCGACACTATCCCCACCGAATTAGAGCTGAAGCGGTGAATCGAACGGAGGACTTCGACCGACTAACCCCCTCTTATACGTTGCATGCTTCATTTGTTAGAGCTAAAACACATCGAAGGGAACAAAGCAGGAAGTTTCGAAGACGACGAAAATTTGGGCAGGAGAGGCGTACTATCCGAGCGGAGCAAGACGTCTTGATCTCCCCCAACTCGGTGGCTTCGGTGCGAGTAGACGGATGCTTCGAGGATGAACGGGACTGGTTGGTGGAGAAATCTCTGTTGGCAAACACAGACGACTCCTTCTTCGCAGTGCCGAATGTCATGTTCTCCTCGGCCAATCCGGTGATCCCAATAATGAATCCCATGGGAACGCCTCGCTATATTCGCAAGGGTGAGGCTCTGGGGGTGATAATAGCTCCAGAGGAGTTCTTAGACGCACCCAAATTGTTCGAACACTGGAACAAGATGGAAGCTCAACCTGTCCGGTTAGAATTATCCATAATACCCAGTGATTACCATCACATACATATTGCGAAATCCCTGGTAATTTACCATGGGGTCCATTATGCATAATTTGGCCTGGTGGGTTGCTGGCTCGCCTGCGGGCCACATTCCCAATCTAGCAGGCGTGTCGTGGGGGCTGTGCCATATATTTTTTGACCTGCCGCCGCTCGGGGATGGGCTCAAATCAAAAATGAGCCCTTCCCGAAGCGGCATGGTGTGCCTGGCCGCTCGTGAGGCTCGGCATTTGTGCCCCGCTGGCTTCCTTTGCGATCCACCGCGCTTCTTTTGCGATTAGCGCGGTGTTGAATGCCTAATCGGGCTATCCTCCCCTGGGCTGCTTCATTTGGCTGGACTGGGTAGCAGCTTGCGGGGGTCTTTCGGAAATGAATTCGGGAAATTTTAAAATGGGCGACTCGCGAGAGAAACGAGCTGTTGTAATGTTGCGCAAAATTATATTTAGCTATTTAATACAAAAACTGGGGGTGCGCAGGGAGGTGTCATGGGAGATTGAGGTGGGCGCGAAGGCGGGACATCAAGCAGCAGCCGAGTGAGCAGGAGCGGCGTGGGCAGGGTGGGCGAGGGCGGTGGCGGGGTGGGCACGGCGTAGGCGGGACGTCGAGCGCCATGCATCAAAGTGGATGCACTGTAGGCAGAGCGGGTGTGGGCAGAGCGGGTGGGCCATACAGGGCCTGTGCGTGGGGAGTATGCATCTGGGTGGAATTTCATAGGGCCATTAGTGAAGCGTCTGCGGGCGGGCGGGTGTGTTGTGGAGTGCGCTTGTGCAGATGTGGCGTGAAGCTATCGATGTAGGTGAAGACGCAGCGGGCAAGCAAGAGTATGGGCGAGGGCAAGATGGTGTAGAGTCGAGGCGGTGGTGGTGTAGACAGCACGGCAAGGGCGGCATGAGGAGAGCGCGCAGCGCTGGCAGCAGGAGAGCGCCCAGGGGTAGAGCGGCACAGACCAAGGGGTGGCAAGGCCTATGCGGGCATGGGCGAGAGAGTGCTAGGGCCGTGAGGAACAGTGGGCCCATCAGCGGCGGGCTCGAGCGAGGTGGAGCAAAGGGACGCAAGGAGCAAGGGTGACGGGAGAAAGCAATAATGACGGCGCGTCGGCGACAACGACGCGCGTCGCTCGGCCGCTATTGGGCCGTTCCGCATTTGGGCATGAGCTGTGGCTGATGCCATCCACGAGTGATGTAGGCTCTATTGGGTGTCCTCTGACGATCGCACTGCTCTAGCACTCCCATATTATGTATATTCAATACAAAGGAAGCAAAACATCGCATTTATATGCTTTCTAAGAGCACACAGCACCTATGATATCGTCATTTAGCCTATTTTGAGTCATTTTCCTCCTGAATCACTATCTACTGAGCTTCCAGGATCTGATATATGCTGGAAAACACCATGGAGTAATTATTTACCGTCCTTGAATGCATATTGACCATATCAAGCTATGTAAAATAGTACCAGTCAGTTGTTCTTCTCAATCTCAGCCACACGCTCTAGTCAGCATCAGTGCAGCTGTTCGGAAGGCTCCAGCAAGGCTGCAGAGCTCAGAAAGTACTTTCAGTATGTATATAGACTATATAAGATACACCAATCCATCCCGGAGGACATCCGGAGACTTTCAGGAGCTGATATTCACTTTATATCATAATATGACATATATCCTCCATTTGCATGACTAACAGAGCATATAAATTTGATCTGAGTCGGTAGACATTTGCCATTGATGTATATAAAGACAATAAAAAAGACCCAACATAAGGAGAGACATTGTGGAAAGATGGGCAGTGAGTATACTGGGATTAAGCAAGGTGGCATGAGAGGATCATCACTGACTTGTCATTAAACTCGCTATCTGCTTGTGCCGATAGCCATATCATAGTGGCACTGAGTTTCTCGACACTATGCCATCATATATGTATCAATTATGTATTTTCAAAGGTTCGATCATAATAGACACGCATAGATCTAATACGATAGGCAAAAGAGCGAAACGAAGAGTTAACGTCCAAATCAGGCATATCGAGCGTGTGTCACTTCGATCTCGGTCGTTTCGTCTCCGATTTTGATTTTAAAATTCGCTACATGTATTTATATAGTAATAGAATGCATTCACAATGCGTAGAAAAATAAATCGAAATGCTGAGCCCGCGATAGAGCAAACAATGATGAACGAGTCGCGCCACCGGAGCAACGGATCGGGCGATTTCATTGTTTAGCGCCCGTCGTGTCTTACCCCCTACCTCCACCCCGGCGACCACAGTAGTGCGGGAGAAGTGGGAGATTGGCTGTGGGGGCTCAAATAGGTGAGTAAACATGCTCATTGTGCTTTTACTGACATATGATAGATTTATGACCGCTAGGGACTGCACAACGCCTGCTGCAGTCCATACCGCGCCTGTTCCACCTCCTTGGGTGCCGCGTAGCCCCTCAGTCGTACAATGCCCCCCAGCGTTGTCAAGACGTGTGTGGGGGAGCTCACCCTATTGAATTATGCTGTCTCTACCATCTGCTTCGATCGCGCACGCCAATGCTGCCGCTCTGCCTTTTGCTACCCCACCCCGCTCTACACCTCCGTCGCCCCAGTCTACCTCGGCTCCTTTCCCTGCTGCGTCACGCGTGCACCTCTGCCAGCCACATTGGCCACTGCGACGTGACGCCCGGATACGCGAGTGCGCCAGCCCGCACGCGCATCGCGCGTCAGCGTTCGCGTACCCGCGTGTCCGCGTGTCCGTGTTGCTCCCCCCGAATGCTATGTATGCTACGCGTCGTCCAGCGCCCACGAGAGTCCTCGTGAGCATTGGCGGCGCGTATCTATCGCATCAGGGGGACTGTTTGGGAGATCCCTGTTCGCTTTTTGGGGGATGCTTTGCTGGCACCACCACCACCACCTTCTCCTTCATGTTCAATATCCATATCATTGTATTGTGTGTATTATAGCTACATCTTGCTATACCCAGCCTTTCCGGGCAATAAATCCTTTTACCCCCTCCCAAATGTCTGCAGAAGGAAATATTCGCCATTTTAGCAACATTTTCAAATGATTTCATTCAAGGTATTATCATTCACATACATATGACTATTTTACATTGAGGGACCATATAAGTGGTGGGAGAATGATTGAAGGAGGGAGGGGCAAGGGAGGGGAACAAACCCATGCTGAAGAGAATTGCCGCATTGGGGTGCTACGCTTCCGAATGCGGAAGCCATCGCATTGCGCACGCGCGAACCCATTTTCGCCGCGTTTCCGAAGGCCCCCGAGTGCGCTGATTGAGGGACAGCCCAAATAGGCATTCAACGCCACGCTAATCGCAAAAGAAGCGGGGCGGATCGCCAAGGAAGCCGGTAACGTACAGATTCAGAGGCGGGGCACGCGGAGCAGCAGGCCTGCCGCATCGGGAAGTGCTCATTTTCCATTCGAGCCCATCCCCGAGCGATGGCAGGCCAAAGAAAATATGGCATAGCCCCCGCGACGCGCCTGCTGGATTGGGAATGTGGCCCGCAAGCGAGCCAGCAACCCGCCAGGCCAAATTATGCATAATGGCCTGTATGGTGACCTACTAGGGATTTCGCAAAACGCAGAGGATGGTCATCACCAGGTTATTATGGATAAAAACGACAGTATTGCCTGGGAAGCTCGGGCTATGAGTGTAGCCTCGCTCATCAGCTCGCTGGGGGAACTAGAGGAATTGCACAAGAGAGAAGGTGAAGCACAGGCGATGCGGACAGAGACGATGCATCATAACGGCCAGAACAAGGATGAAGAGATATCAGGTGTGGAGACTAACGAAACCACCGCACTCCTATCAGGAATACCAAAAGATGAAGACGTGGACCAAGAATCTTGGGGGCCGAAGACCGCCGAAGTGCCAGACCCTACAATATACCCATCAGAGGATATGGAAAAGTTGCTGGACGTGGGATCACTGCCTGACGAGCTCAAGGATGAAGCGTGGGGAATGCTCAGACGGAGAGTGAAGGCTTTTGCGTTCGACGGACACCTAGGTAGCTATCCATCCAAAGTTCACATTAGGACGGTCGACGGGCAGGTGCCAATTACAGTGCCGATGTACAGCAGTTCCCCGGCGAAGAAGGCAGTTATAGAGGAGCAGATGAAAAAGTGGTTTGAACTGGGGGTAATAGAACCATCCAAGAGCCCTTGGAGTGCTCCAGTGGTCATCACGTACCGGAACGGGAAGCCCCGATTCTGCGTGGACTATAGGAAGCTGAATGCAGTTACGATCCCGGACGAGTTCCCTATACCGCGACAGTCGGAGATCTTATCTGCCCTGTCGGGAGCGCAAGTCCTGTCCTCCTTGGACACTCTAGCGGGGTTCACACAGTTAGAGTTTGCAGAGGAAGAGATTGAGAAAACGGCATTCCGTACGCACTTAGGGTTATTCCAGTTCAGGTGAATGCCTTTTGGGTTGAGGAACGGGCCATCCATATTCCAACGAATAATGAATAGAATACTTGTGCCATACTTGTGGCTGTTCGCGCTGGTGTACATAGACGACATCGTGGTCTACTCCAAATCGTATGAGGATCACATCAGGCATCTGGACGCAGTCTTGGGAGCTATCGAGAAGAGCGGCATCACTCTATCCCCGAACAAGTGTCATCTGTTCTATTCATCCATCTTGCTGTTAGGGCACAAAGTATCGCGCCTAGGTCTATCAACTCACAACGCGAAAGTACAGGCCATCAAGGAACTGGAGTGTCCAACCCGAGTTTCGCAGTTGCAAGCTTTCTTGGGGATGTTGGTATATTTCTCAGCTTTTATACCCTTCTACGCGAGGGTATGTGCTCCGTTATTTCATCTACTTAGGAAAGGAGCGAAATGGGAATGGAGAGCAGAAGAAGAGTACGTGTTCCAAGCGGCTAAAGACGCTTTGATAGAGGCGCCAGTCCTAGGGCATCCTATACAAGGCATCCCATACCGGCTGTATACGGACACTTCAGATGAAGCTTTGGGATGCGCGTTGCAACAGGTACAGCCAATCCGTGTGGGCGACCTGAAGGACACAAAAGCCTACGAGAAGTTACGAAAGGCATACGACACAGGGGAGAGGATGCCAAACTTAGCGATTCAATTGTCAGAATCAGAGGCGGGAAAAGTGCCGCAAAGTGAGTGGAGCGAGGACTTTGACGCGTTGATAGTATACGTGGAACGGGTAATAGGATACTGGTCTCGCAGCTTCAAGCCCGCGGAGACAAGGTACTCGACGACGGAGAGAGAAGCTCTAGCAGCCAAAGAAGGATTGATCAAGTTCCAGCCCTTCATAGAGGGGGAAAAGATCGTCTTGGTCACAGATCATACTGCGTTGCAGTGGGCCAGAACGTATGAGAATGCCAATCGAAGACTAGCAACGTGGGGGGCGGTATATTCAGTGTACGCCCCAGGTCTGGAAATAGTGCACAGAGCGGGAAGAGTGCACTCCAATGTAGACCCGTTATTGAGGCTACCGCGTGCTCCTCCGGAGCATGTCTCACCGAAGGACGGCGACACCCAAGTACTAACGACTTTCGGATCGAACAAAGCCTTGCCGATCAATGCAAGAATGACGGAGCCAGCGAAAAGAGCCACATTTATAGCATATACAATGGAAGACTGTCTGGAAGGGCACGTGTCGGCATGGACGCTGACGAGAGCGCAGAAGGCTAAGGCGGAGCTGACAAGGGGCGGAGCGAAGATGGATGAGGATTTGGAGAAACATCCAGTGTTCGCTCCCAGTTCGAAGCTACAGGACAACAGGGGTGCGAAGGAAACAGAGGACCTCTCTGAGATGTTATGGGAAGCGATGAACATAGCTCCGAATATTCAAGTACACCTGAAGGAGGACATGTGTCAGCTCTTCGTGGAAGGATATAGGGCAGACAAAGCGTTTAGGAGTCGATGGGAAGACGCCCCTACGACAGAGCAGATACGCGACCCGCATCAGCGATTTTACAAGGATCAAGAGGGCCTGTTGTTCTTCAGAGACGCGGACATCAGCCACGACTATGTGTGCCGAAGACTATGCAATTGCTGATTCTTAGGGAAGGGCATGATCAACCCTTCGGGGGGGCGCACGCAGGACCAGAATGAGTATGGATGAACCTAAGCACTCGATTCTACTGGCCCCGCATGAAGGCAGATATCCTGAGATTCTGCGAGTCGTGCGACGTGTGCCAGAAAATGAAACTGTCGAACTTTAAGTGTTTCGGGTTGCTCATACCTAACCCTATTCCCAAGCATCCATATGACTCGATATCGATGGACTTCATCGTGAATCTGCCCTGGTTGGATGAATAGAACACAGTTCTAGTGGTGGTAGATCGACTCACTAAGCATGCACAGTTTATACCGTGCACAACGGGGCTGGACGCGGAAGGATTTGCGCTGCTATTCGTTAGGCACGTAGCATCAAGATTCGGGCTACCAACGAGTATTATTTCCGATTGAGATCCGCGCTGGATCTCTGATTTCTGGAGAGCCGTATGCAAGTGCTTAAAGACGAAGCTAGCGATGTCATCTTTGCATCATCCGCAACACGACGGACAGACGGAGGCGACGAATAAGACTCTGGAAACCATGCTGCGAGCGTACACCGCAGGGATGAAGAACTCGTGGGCAGAATGGCTGTCATTGTTGGAGTTTACATACAACAACACAGTCCACTCTTTGACTAAAGCAAGACCATACTTCCTGCTATATGGATATCAGCCGAAGACTCCCCTAGACTATCTGAATTCAGAGCAGACAGGATCAGGTCGACAGCTGTCAAAAAATGAAGCAGCTAGCAACTTCCTAAGAACGATGGAGATGCACAGGGAGGCCGCGAGGGATGCGATAGCTCGCGCGCAGGTTAAGCAAGCAGAGAGTTATAACCGGGGGCGACGAGTAGAGGAATTCGCCGAAGGAGCTCTGGTGCTGGTCAACCCGCATTCCTTGGAATGGCTCGAATCAAAGGGGGAAGGAGCCAAGCTGGTGCAGCGTTGGATAGGGCCCTTCGAAGTAATGGAGAAGGTCAACCCCAAAGTATACCGGCTGCGGATGAGTGATTGTTACCCCGGCTCTACAATCTTCAACATTGAGCACTTGAAGAAATACACCTCCTCCCCTCTCAAATACGGAGAAAGGGAGCTGCTCCCGGAGATGCGAAATCATAGAGAAGAGTCCGAAGAATACGAAGTCGAGGCCTTGATAAGTCACCAGTTTGACAGAAAGCTGAAAAAGTACAAGTTCCTCGTAAGGTGGAAGGGGTATAACCCGCATTTCGATTCCTGGGTCACGGAGAGAGATCTCAGGAACACTCCCCATCTCCTGCGGGAATACCGGAAAAAGCACCTCTCTTGAAGAACAGGGAGGAAGAGCTGTATATATTGGTTTGATTGTGGATAGCGAACAGGGATTTTGGGCCTTAGACGCCCATTGCACATACCCGTGGGAAGCACGAGGCTTTCCCACTGATTGTTTATATTTCCGATTCTCTCCGACATTCTTTGAACTGGTGCACAACCTACTAGTACGGGAGCCTCGAGACTGCGACTCAATGTCGCTACGGTCTACGTGCGACAGAGCTTCAGCCATGGTTACGAGCACTTTACAAAACCCTCCCTCAGCAACCTCAGCCATGATTGACAACATGCTCTGGGTCTCTCCACATTCCCCAACTGCTAATAGGATCTGGGAGCGTTGAACGAGACACGCTCGAGTGGCGAGCTCCCTGCTTTCGTCTGGGAGGAAGCAGTAGGGAACGAAGAAGACGAGATATACGATGAATGGATGCAGAACCGCTCTCCCTCCCTGACCGAAGGGTTCCTGGACGCGGGACCCTTAGCGGAAGGAAGACATACAGCATACTTCATAGAGGACTTCGAAGGATGGCATTTGCGCCAACTCTTCGACTCGACTCTAGTTCCGCTTTTCGATCAGCTATATTACTTCAGGGACAAGAAAGGAGTGAACAGCGTCAGCCGAACTTATTTCAGGTGGATAGAACAGATTACCGATCCAGAGGAGATATGCGGGCTACAGCTACAGTATCTGGTTCATCCCCATCGGCAATCCTTGTGCTACATACACGAGATGTACAAGTTCCGATATGCCCCTAGCGCTGCTCAACCATGGCCGACTAGGACTCTCCTGGAAAGACTGGAAGAGGGACCGAGCCCTTCTGCAATAGTGGTGGACGTAGTGTCTCCCCGGGGAAGGACGACGAGGGAACTGCCCCCAATTTGGGCGCTGACAAACCAGGAGCGATCTGCTAGCCCTGGACAAGCAGTGTCTTCATCCTCAGCCGCCCTTAACACCGCTAGAGACTTTCTTAGAACGAGAGGACATCATTGTTCGGATAGCAGATCCTTGTCGAGGAGCTTACTTTCTCCCATCCAATCCGAATCTAGCTCTTCCGCCTCTCAACGCCGCAAAACTCCTGAAGTGACCATGCCAGAACTGCATGGACGAGAGGCGGCCGCTTCATTAGTACCGTTCGAGGATCTGCACTATCCGGAAGGCTTTGCGAAAGGCGGACTATGGTCTCGACTCTTCCTAGAAAGAGCCATCATACATTTTCCGGACGAGAGATCGCAGTGGCGCATCAGAGCGTGGCTGCTGGACGAACCTCACCTTCCGGTCACTGCTCTCCTCAGCCAAGCCTTATCTTTTTTCATTCCGTTCTATCTGGAGATTCCAGCGGCAATCGTGCATCAGTTCACCAAGCCACTAGCCTTGTACAACCACTGGGAAATGGCAGCAGGCAACTTCTATAGAGTGGAGCATCCGGACGAATCTATCACTTGGAAAGTGAATGGGGCTGATTATGCTTCTAACTACAGGGGCTCAGTTTTGAACCTCTTGAACAAACCTAATGTGCATGTGTTCTTATACGAAGGAGGGTTACTGGCTCGTATAGCGTACGAGTATGGGGGAGACGCCTTGATGGCTAGGGCTAAAAGTGGCCTCTCCGCCACGGTCACACTTCATGGAGCTGCGGCTACATTGATAGAATGCACGACAAAGAGACATAGTGTTTCGGCTTCGGAACAACTCACTCTAATAGGCCAATCGCTCCCCGCCTCTCCAAAGACCGACATCCATTACATCTTTCCGCCGGCATGGGTGTTCAACGAGGGCTTTGCTCCGTACGCAGGTCTATATGTAATAATCATACATCACATCCCTCGGATGTCAATCAGAGTAATCTTGCATGATTCCTTGATACATGGAACAAATGTAATGCAATACACCCCAATGAACATTTTCGGCCTCTCCCGGGCCCTGCTCGTTGCCTTAAAAATGCTCCGCACCGCGCGGCGGGGCCTTGCTCGCTGTTCGGGTTTATCGGGGTTGCAGTACCGCCGGCGAAATCTTCCCACGCACAGGTGTCGCTGTCGGCGGTGTCTGACTCGGTCGCGCTCACTGCTGCTCACGGCGTGCTCGTCATTGCTCATGGTGAGCTCGTCATTGCTCACGGCGAGCTCGCCGATTTTTTTCAACAAGTCAAAAATCACAAGTCCCTATCTTTTTTTTCTCTACCAAGTCTCAAGCTGACTAATTTTTTTCTTCTTTTCAATGTCAATTCTTTCAAGGGCGAGTTGTCTATTGATGCAAGTTATGATATTATTTCCGAGAAGTCACAATTATGTAGGTAGAATGTTATTGAATGTAATATAAGTGATTTCTACGGCAAGCGAGCACTACAGTGGTTGGCGTAAGTCTCTGGAAACAAATATAAATCAGGGAGCGTACCGTTTGCGTGAAGCCCTGAATGACGGCGAAGGCGACGCAGCACGCTTTCCGCCAGCCTCGATCATCCCTTCCAGTGTGCGACGGACATCTGTAATTGCAGTTACCCAGGCAGGCTCCCTCCCAAAGGCGCGGCCGTACCAGGCCGCCGACAGCATCACAAGGTACAGGCCATTTTTGCCGGAGTTACGAAGAGGCCCCCATTCTCCGACGTCACAGAAGTACAGGGACGGTGGCAGGACACCGGAACCACGCCTCCAGGATGGTTGAAGCGCGCACCACCACCGCATCCACCCTGCAAGATATGACTTGGTGATTTTGGGCGGCTTGTCGAGTTTGCGCGCACGGTTGATCCACGCTCCGATTTCCTGGGGCCGTTGGTCTGTTGATAAGCATGCGGACTAGAGCGGCTTATTCATTAGGGATAGCAAACAAATTCATATGAACATATGACTCACCATGTCGACGCAATTCATATCCTTCAGTAATGCCACGTAGGCATGAACACACGCGCTCCACTCATCGCCGAGCTCTCCCTGAGACAATTCGTCGATCAACGGACGGAGCCACTGTGCGGCTTTAGATGGAATCGAGAACGGATTGGTGAGAAGGTGGCTGGAGTTGCTCTTGGCCATAGCCTTATTGTATGCAGCCTCTTTCTCGATGCGCGCTTGCTCCGCCGCCTCCACCGCAAGGGCCTTTTCCGCTGCCTTCGCTGCTGCTTTGTCTTTGCGCTTCTTCGCAGCCTTTTGAGTGGCTGTCAGAGGCTTCTCGGTGGTCGACTGTTGACTCAACTGTCCAGCCATCGCCACATCAGATGTCTTGTCTGCTGCTTCCACGGCTGCCGCCTGTTGCGCTGACGCCGCGTCCAGCACCGCCACCGATTCGAGTGTCTCTTGGGCGATTCTCGCCGCTGCCGCTTCTCTTGTCACTGCCTCTCTTGCCGCCGCCGCCTCTCTTGCCGCCGCCTCTCTCTCCGCCGCCTCTCTCGCCACCAGCGCCCGTTCTGCTTCCAGTGCTGCGGCTGCATCTCGGACTGCAAGCGCAGACGTTACTCCATCCACACTGTCCACAGACGACATTGGGTAGTCGTCGCCTGCTGAAGTCGACGCATCTCGCACAGCGCCGTCGGTGGTATTTGGAAGCGGACTGACAATGGCCTTCGGTGGCGGGCGAACACGGGTGGGTTTGGCCTTGGCGGCTCGCGCTAAGATTAGACTAGCCAGTGCGTCATCCTTTGTGAGAGCCGCCGCATTTTGTGTGGCCGCTGCTGCAAACTCCTGCATACTCGCTCTCGACTGCCCAACCAACCTTCTCTTCTCTTCAACGAAGTGGGCTTGCTCTTCGGCTGGTGTAGTACGTGGTAGTGCGAGAATTTCCCGCAAGTCAGCATCACGTGCTCTTGCGTGTTCCGCGTCTTCTCTGATGTCCTTTGCATGGAGCTCAGCCATTTGCGCCTTGCGAGCCTGGGATTGCGCCACAAGCCGTGCGTAGCGTTCCTGCGCAGCGGAGCTTTGCCCTTGAACCACACTCGTTGTACTACTGACCGACACTGTAGCCGGTGGTTTTGGTAACACAGGAGCGGGGGCTGGCGGTGAGGGCGCGAGGGCTGGTGGCGCAGGGGCTGGTGGCGAAGGCGCAGGGACTAGCAATGAAGGCGCAGCGACCGGCGATGAAGGCGCAGCGACCGGCGATGAAGGCGCAGCGGCTGGCGTTGAAGGCGCAGCGGCCGGCGTTGAAGGCGCAGCGGCCGGCGTTGAAGGCGCAGCAACCGGCGTTGAAGGCACGGCAGGTGGTGGTGCCGCAATGGTGACAGATGGTGACGCGGCGAGATTAACATCTTGAAATACATGACTAGGTGTCACGGCTGTGGCTATATGTGGAAGTTGTATCTGGTTGAACGGGCTGCAGGAACGCAACAGAGCTGGTGCTGGTGCAGCAATGTTGGGAATAGCGGCGGGCGCCGCCGTCTCAAATATGCTTGGGTATGGCATAGGGTCCGGCTGGTCGAAAAGATCCATGATAAAGTCATCGCCTGCCTGGTCTTCGCCATGGCCCTCGCCCTCCTGAAACGGCAGCATATCGGGCGGCGACGACAGCTCTTTTGCTGACAGCTCTGGTTCTGGTTGCAAGGCTCGCTGGCGCCTAACACTAGCAGCTATAAATGTATATCAGTTGCGAAATTAACAATGAGCAGATCTGCGCACGCACGATATATGTGTCTCAAGAATTCTTGATATGGTCCAATGATTTTTAAATCAAAATCTGGATACGCTCGACCCCAATCATTGCCGACAGCGGAAGTTCCGACGTGGTGTCTGCGGTGGAAGTTGATGGAATGAATATATGAAGCATGAAAGACCACGTACGTTGCAGACATGTTCTTTCCATCTTCTTCCGGTAAAGGGCCACCCATAATAACGGAGAAGGACCACCCAGTCGTCCGGTGAAGCTCGTCAAAGACCTGCTTGAGCACCGCCGGCAATAAGTCAATGGCACTGAAAGAATTGTAAGTCCACATGCTCTTATCCCGAAAGGAGCCAAGCAACATACCTTTGATATTGCAAGGGAGTCCGGTTGTTACCGTCCTTGTCATCTTTCAATTTGAGCAAGTTTGCGTCCCGTTTAGCCTTGTCGCGTGCCATGGCTTCAAAAACAATGTCTCGTGTCTGTATATCTTCGTCTTCCCACATCTCCAACGTCACGCGTTTGATCGTCATGAGCTTTTCTGCAGCAGTTGGGGTCTCTCCAAATGCGAGAAGCTCTTCATCTACAGAGCTCCGCACGCGGGTCGGAAAGTACAGCTTTGAGTACTTCTCCACCGCAGTAAGCAGTCGTCCACCCTTCGTGGAGAGAGATAGGAGCGAGTTGAGACTTGTGCTGGCACGCAGACCACCGTTATGCGTGAGTTTGCTTTGGCGCCACCGGAACCAGGTAGTTATTTGCTTTGAGAGACTGTTAGGTTTGGAATATGACAAGTTACAACGACTCACTAACCTGCTTCTTCTTCGCAATCCCCCGACCTTTGCACCATTTCTCTCGCCCCGCCACAGTCATACCACGGAGCTTAGCGAGGGTCTTCTTCCATTTGAGAGCGGCTGCGGAAAGGTCTTGCGCCTGGGTGACTTCACCGCTTTCGCCAGCTTCATTGGGAGTTGACACCGGTGCGACCGAAGCATCGTCATCATCGTTCCCGGAAGTATTGGCTTCGTCGGATTCGTCGTCCAGATTGGGCATCGGAAAGACAGGTGCAGGAAAGGAGGCAAAGTACACGAGGAATAAGGAGGGCCAAAAAGCTGGATAGTCCTTCTTCGCTGCTGCCGCCAGATAGTCAGAAAACTTCGACTCCAAGAAGGCTTTTTCTGCGCCTTGTATTTTCTCTGGCGGAGCCATCTAGAGCATTCTGTCAGCACTTGTACGTGAAGGAAAACGAGGCTGAGCAACTTACAGTAAGATGAACACGGGAAGATGCGCTGTCAAAGTGAAAGCTTGTGCTGTGAGAGCGCAAAGTTTCCAAATGCGGGGCGCACACGACCATAGGAATGCACCCGAATCTCCTCGTGACAATCAGTGTTCACTGATGCCGCCTTGTGTTTGCCGCGCCTGCGCCTCGTTTGCTTGAATGTCATAGAGCATTTAAAGTCTCTCTTGAAGCGATTCTGCACACCCCCTCATCTCTGCTCCTCATGACACAGCAAAAAAAATCAGAGGACACACTGTCTTCTGCCAGAGCACCTACCACTGTTGCAATCACAAGCCTCTCCGCTCTGCACACGTTACCGATAGACGATGAGAGCGATTCGGACATCGCCCCGGCTCCTGGTGGCCGTACACCATTTGCACCCTACCCAAACTGTTGCAGATGGCATCTGACTGATGTCCGCAACCGCTACAAGATGGATGGCCCCCCCAGTCAATGTGCTCCTTATGCGATCAAAGTAGCGTCTGCCAACCTATATAAGCCTGACCTCGGGGCCCTCGAGAGTCAGAGCTGTGGCCCTCATCAACAGATACATACTCCGCTCCCCTCCTTGGCAGTTCTTCCTCGATCGCCATCTCCTGACAGCCCAACCACTCCACCTCGATCGCCGTCACCAGCGAGCGTAGATTCTGTACCAGCCACTCCTGCTCGATCGATTTGGCGGTACCCAATGCCAGTGCATATGTCTACGCCGCCCGCATCAAAAATGAAGCCTGAGTATGTGGAGGTGAAGAATCGTTGGTACGCAGTTACACGGGGGAGAGAATTGTGCGTCATGCAGGGCTGGTGCGTACTATAACACAACCCTTCGATCGACATTGCTGAGGTTCCCCTCCCTCTCTCAGGCGCGACACGCTTCCACTAGTCGATGAACTCGAAGATGCGTGTGCCGAGTGGTACGCTTCGGAATTGGACGCGCGATCAGCCTTTGAATACGCAATCTCGGAGGGCACTGCACAGCTGCTCATTTGAACCAATTTACACACCTCCTCTTTTGTTTTTGCTATCCGTAATTCATACTGTTCCCTCATGCGAGCCTAATCAATCGATGAAAGAGCGATTTGAGTATATATTTCAAAAAAGATGTTTCGAGAATATGAGAAATGGCAAGGGCATAGATGCCAGAACGGCTGGGACCCCGGATGCCTCGTTCAGGCGCCCAACGCCGATCGCCTGAATTCACTAAAAACGACTCGCTCATCACGCAAAATACTGTATCTCAGCGCGGAGGCCTGTCATACCAAAAGATAAATCACTGAGTGCAGTACTTATAATTGGTAGTGTATATACGAGGATACAGGGGTGTTAAGGACTGCAGAGATCTGAGAGACTCGGACTCGGACTCGTCGGAGTGGCGCGCAAATCCCAATGCGGAGCGTGTGAATGCTGCATTGGTATTTAGTCGCTGCTGCCTGGCTTTTTCTCTCGACACTCGCTCTCTTCTTCTCACCACGGTTTCCTCGTCCTTCGTCGCTCCTCCAATTCTTTTATCATCACCTCGAGCATGCCATAGCACAAACATTCTCCATGAACGTAAGTTCTCTCTCTGTTCATTAGTCCTACTACGATTATAAAGTGACCACTTCTTTCACAGTCTTTCCTCCTAGTCGCGGTTTTTCCTTCCCTTCTGAGATGAGGTTGAAGCAGTCGTGTTATGTCGCTGGTGTATTGTTGCTGGGGTCAGTTCGTGTGCATGAGGCCGTATTTGTTGTGTTGTCGACCGCGCTGCTATCTGCCAATGGTCCGCTGTAGCCCTAAAGTGAGTTCGCTGTCGTGTCGCCTCTTCAAATGCTGACACATCTGCGCCTGCACATCGATAGAGTGTGCTGCTTGGAGTGTGCGCGCCATCGTTCAAGACGCCAGAACGATGGCGCCAGTCCTCTGTTCGGTGGAGCGAATTATGCTCGCATCTCTGCCAGGCGGTAAAGCTGTTGGTCGTGATGGAAACGTCGCTCCATTGGGTTGATTTTGCGTCGAGGGGGCTTGTCGGGGATAGAGGAATCCCAATTGGTCGGTGAACGTATCCTCGTGGAGCGCCCTAGGCTTGTTTGTGTGTAGGTCACACTCGTCGGGGGAAGCTATGGTCGTCGGGGCAACTTACACTCGGTTCGGGGAGAGGCTACGTTCGTTGGGGAACCTATGCTCATTGGAGAAGGATATACTCGTTCCATTTTTTAAAAAATAATCATCAATGCCCAATTATTGAAAATTCCTTACACTTAATGCCCATGGGCTAAATTATTGCCAATTTATTTCGTGGACTGTGGGAAAATCCCCGCAGATGACGTTTGAGAATCACATAATTCTGTCAGATGTCATTGGAAAGGGTAGCCTCACTGTCTTTAAATACTTACGTAGTGCCGCAGCCCACATCGCGCTCAAATGCAACGGCGTGTTAAAGGCCACGCGGCTTTCCAGTTTTACCCCACCAACTACCCCTCTGACGATGAAGACGTGCCCACAACTCCCTCCACCCCTCTCGAACCCGCCACCACGCAATCCAGGCATGCGCACTTTAACTCTCAAGGTCAAGGCCGTGGCCATGGCTCTCGCAACGCATACATCACCACACCTGCTTCACCGTCCAAGGGCCAATCACCCTCTCCGCCACGCGAGACTGTGTGGATAACCGAGCCCCTACCAGACTTTCAGTCACATCCATTCATGGACCCAGAATATCAGCACGCACTGGACTTGATGGAGTGTGACATGCCGAATGTGAAGCGCGACAGAACGAAATCGGTGAGTCTTTTGATTGTCTGACCCAATCGGCCACTTCAGCTAATGTCTCATTCTCAGGACACGCCCCTGTTGAATTGGATTCCGGACATTGACCTATTTCTCAAGGAGATTCTGCGTCTTGAAGGTCGCGGAGACTACATCGATCAAAAGATTTGTCCCTTCTGCCCGGATGATACCCTCGCCGAATACCGTTGCCGGGATTGCTTCAGCGGGGAGTTATACTGCCATCGATGCACCATGCTTCTTCACTCGCGAAATCCTCTTCACCGCATCCAAGTAAGTTGGAATACACACTTCACATGACCGTTGCTAATATATCATCATTTTTAGAAGTGGAACGGTATGTTCTTCGAGCGTGTCTCCCTGAAGTCGTTGGGCTTGCGAGTGCAGCTTGGCCATAGCGTCGGCGATACTTGCTCCAACCCAGTCCCATCCTACGACAATACTTTCACCGTGATCGACATTCAAGGCATACACCAGATACATCTGGATTACTGTGGATGCGAGACCGCACAAGCGCGCACTGTGCAGTTGCTTCGCGCTTCTTGGTACCCCGCTACGACATCCGCCCCTCGCACCGCCGCTACCTTTCGTGTGCTTGAGCACTTCCAAATCCTGACCTTTGAGTCCAAGGCTTCAGGCTTCGCCTTATACAATACGTTGGCGCGTCTCACGGACAATACCGGCACCGCTCTCCCTCCTGTATGTTGTCCTTATTGCATGACTACATCCTTCATTCACTGACATCAGTTCGTACCTTCAGGATTCCTACCCAGCCCTCATGCGTATAATACGTGAGTGGAGGCATATAAAGCTATTGAAGCGGGCAGGCCGTGGCCATCAGCCCGAGGGTCCTGGACCAGAAAGCGCTCACCAGGGTGACTGCGCTGTCGTATGCCCTGCCTGTCCACACCCTGGTCGGAACCTGCCCGAAAATTGGCGCGAGGCCACTGACACCAGGTGGGTATTCGTCATATGTTGCACTGTGGGATAAATACTGATCGCACTTTGTCAAAATCAGATGGCTGTACGCATTGTTCCTCGCCATCGACGCCAACTTCAGGTTAAAACGGAAGGACGTCAGCAGCGACGCCGCTGATCCTAGTCTCAACCGAGGTCGCGCTTACTTTGTAGAGGAGACCCGATACAAGGCCCATCTTGCGAAGTACGGGGACCAGGTGGAGACGGTATAGATGATATGTCAGCTGTTGTAATGATTCCCACTAATGTATCAAACTTTCTCAAGACCAGCGATTGCGTGAACCATGATGCGCTCAAGAGCGCTAACAAATACGAGGCGGGCCTCGCAGCTACAGGGGCAGGTACAGTGGACTGCGCGCGGCACAACATGAAACGGCCGCATGCCGTTGGTGATCTTCAAGCAGGCGAGAGGTACGATTCTTGCTGCAGTTGTAGCGAGTTCTATTGTATTAACTATCATATACAGACAAGCCAACATGGACTATCTTTTCCTCACTAGTCTGCTTGGCTCTCTTCTACTGATCATGAACATCTCCTATGACATTTGCTGTCAGTGGAGCATCCATTTGCTCACTCGCATGTCGCTATACCCCGAGGAGTATCTTTTCTCCATGGACCAAGTGCAGTGGACGTACCTGGTGCCGAAATTCCATCTCCCCGCACATATAGAACGCTGTCAGACAGCGTTCTCGTTCAACTTTACACGATTTGTGGGCCGCACTGATGGCGAGGCGCCCGAACGTGGATGGGCAGACATAAACGCCGCGGCTGGAAGTACACAGGAGATGGGACCTGGGTCTCGTCGTGATACTCTCGACGATCATTTCGGCGATTGGAATCACAAGAAGATTGTGGCTATGGGTTCGTTCATCCAGCCGCGTCACCGAAAATCCCATCACTGATGTTCTATCTTGCAGCACCAACCTTCCTACGCAAGATCATAGCTGCTGTTCCCGAGCGCGCCGAGCAGGTGGAGATATTCGAAGAGCTCTGTGACAATCTCAAACCAGAGTCTATGGCTGAGTGGACGGTGGCCGTCGAAGCATGGGAAAAGGACAACAACAAACCCAATCCGTTTGTTTCGGTCGCCGAAAGTATGTTTCTTATTCCAGGTAGAGGATTTTCTAACTAACACTTCGTATCTTAGTTGTCACCGAGCGTGACATCAGGCTTGAACTGGCACGAGAAGAGAACGCCGAGCTTCTTGCAGGTGAAGCGGAGACGATGCATCACACTATCTCTCCCGCCGTCTGCATCACAGTCGGCTTAGACTTTGAAATCAAGCAGTAAGTCTATGTGCTAATCAGGTTTTGCTGCATACTGACTATCCATGCCCTGAAACAGACGCAATCTACAAATCGCCGCCAGTCAACTGGGTGAGAACTCCACCTCCGTCCAGCGGACCAAAGTTCAACTACGCGAGAATACCCTCCGAAGGAAAATCAATGCGTGGATCAAAGTACAAGAGATCTACATGTCTGCTACGGCCATCTTACGGGCAAGAGAACTGGCCACAGTGATAGACGGCGCTCCTGAAGTCCCCGCACATTCAATCGCGCTACTTCTCCCATCATCCCTTCCCAGCAACATCAAGATTGACATCAAGTTCGCTCAATATGAATGGCGCCTTCGTCGAGCGCAAGCTCGTGACGCTATTTATTCGCTCAGGCAGAATTTACGGGTGCAAGCCCACTTGTTTAACTTCAAGTCACGGTTTTCAAGGGGTCAGGCCGGGAACACCCGCTCAAATGATACCATCTCCCGCATAAGAGACAAAGTCGCGGAGAGCGCGGCCTGCTATCGTGTCGCTCGAGTCGCCATCGCCATTCTGGGGCATAGGCTGAAGGAGAGCGGCTGGGCCCGTGAGTTCCCAATTCTCAAGGAAGAAGACGTACGTCAGATGGCGGCAGGCCTCGAAGGAGAGTCTGAAGGCAAGAGAACCCTCTCGTGGATATGGACCGGCGCTGGGATTGGTGGGCATCAAGATTCAGCGCAAGACGCGCAGGATGGTGAGTCGCAAACTCACGCAAATCATATAAATAACTAACTATGGTATCAGAACTGCGTATTCAATGGTGCAAGGCACGCGCACGCGCTCACAGGTGGAGCGAGGAAGTATTTCTCTTGTTGGAGGAGATGACGCGCGTCCAGCTGTACCACACCTGGCACGCTAACTGGTGGGAGGAACAATCTCTGGCTCGCGCGAGTCTCACGTCCGAAGAGTCGGAGGGATTCGCGGCATATGCTTTTCGTCAGGCCGCCATCCGCATTGCATTGCGTGACGCCTGTGCGTCCGCTTGGACGGACGTCGAGCAGTATGTCCGACTGGGGGCTGTGTTGGGCGGCGGTGAAGACACGGACTCGAACGCCGGTGAAGAAACGGGCTCGAACGCCGGTGAAG
>JACXVL010000192.1:0-45062 GCA_014898675.1 Athelia sp. TMB
AAAAGTTCGAGGAGGGGGTATTCAGTGACCTGCGGAATCTGAAGCCAGGGGTCGATGCGTGCCTGGAAGAGCCCAAGGTACGCCTGAGCTAATCAGAGTTTTCGAACCGGTATTTATCCTCTACTCAGAGCCCCTTTCTTGATCTACTTTTCAAATATCAATGCATCCGAACGCAGAAGAAACAGAAGGTGTTCTACTGGTTAGTCTTATCCTGTTCGCTACAACTCCACAATCATTGTTGACCGTTTAAACACCCTAGGTTCTCTGTGCCGCACGATCGCCTATTCCTCGATGCCCTGGAGCGCGATCTAAAGCGCGAAAAGATGGGGCTCGAACCGACGACAGTCATTACCGGCGAGCCGGCTCTGTCTTTTGTATATGATTCCAAGAAGAGTTTGTACGAGCAGTTCAGCAAAGCCAGCGGCGGTCGTGAAGGCGAGGGCGAGCTAGAAGCTGCCGTCAGGCGTGCAGACGAGGCCGCTGCAGGCATCATGCACCAGCAACAGCAGGGCCAGGGAGAGGCATACGACGAGGAGGAGATGAATCTCATTCAAGGCAACGGCGACGAGGAGGGCTTAGGCGGGTATTATCCTGGGGCGAACGCGTATCCTTCGCAACCTGGCCAGGCGAGGAGTGCAACGCTCCCGCCCGCGCTGCATGGGCCCAACTCGACATTTTACAACATGTTCTCGCTGTTCGAGGGATCGCCAACTTATAAGCAGCGCCGCAAGAAGCCTACGCAGCCTCCACCGCGCGGAGGTGTGCCTGGGATGCGCAGGTCGCCCGGATCGGATGGGGACTGGGGCTCAGGAGCAGAGGGCTCGGTGGAGCTCGCTGCGGGAGCGGGCTATGGCCCCTCGGACGGCAACGTGAACGCGGCGGACATGTTCCTAAAGCAGGCCAAAGGGGAGTTCGGGCCTGGGAGTGGCAAAGTCCGCCGAAAGGAAGACGGAGCGCACCAGCGACACAACAGCTATCCTTCGACGTCGTCGTCCATCGCACATACCCACCCGGCGCCATATCACGCTATGACATATCCAGTGAGCCTGAATGCCTCTGCTGCACTCTCCATGCCACATGCACATTCCCCTGCGCCGTCTATGTCCTCGGTGTCTTCCCATTCCGGGGCACATACAACTGGCTCTCCGCGCTCGAAAGCGTTCATGTGCCCGTTATACTCGTGCTCCCGCCTCTTCAAGCACGCTGAGCATCTTAAGCGGCACTTGCGCGCACACTCCTCCGAGAAGCCATACGTTTGCGCTCGGTGTGACAAGCGCTTCGTTCGGGCAGACAATCTGAACATGCACTCACGTACACACCGCGACATTTCGCCTGCTTCCTCCGGACTGGAGCTCAACATGGCGCTTGGCACGGACAACAATACGTACGAGGGCGAAGACGATGCACATGACAATTACAGGGCCATGGCATCACCTGACATCGAAAGGTGCGAGGTGGACGTGGACGGGGCCGTGCGCGATGTGCAAGGCGATGAGGAGGGCCTGGTGACTCAGGTCGCCTCCGACGCATACGCGCAGCCGTCGCACTATTTCTCGCAACAGCAAATGGGGCCACAGGCTGGCGCATATTCCTCGTGGAGTGCGCCTGGAACGTCGCGTTACGACCTCCAGAATTCTATCCAGCCGTCCCAGAACCATCATCTGCGGCATTCGGAGTCTACCAGCTCGCTCTATGCAGCCTCAGTTGGGTCACTCTCCGACTCAGAATTTGCCATGCCGATGTCAGCACCTGCGCACAAGCATATGTTCGATCACTCGTCGCTCTACCCTCCCAGCGTTGGGGTCAGCTTGGCTTCTCCTTCCGGGTCGCCCTCCTCATTGAATGGCGGCCTTGGCCCTATCAGACGCCATCGCAGCATGACGCCGTCATTGCACAAATCCAACGAGGGTGGGTTGCGGAGACCCATGACATCCGCACACTCTGAGTATAGCAGTGTTGGTGTATCGAGAGGGTATCACCCGTATGCGGTGCCCGCGTCCTACAGCAGCTCTTCTGCACAGTCTAGCCCGGCTAGCTATCCAATCCCGCTCGATTATCAGAGCACCGGGAACAACAGCGGCAACCTCAGCCGATCTAGTTCCATTTCGCACCACTCTCGATCATCGAGGAATAGTGGGGTGAGTCAGCAGCTGCAGGACCAGATGCATCAGATGCTAAACTTGGACATGGAGGACCCGATGTACACACACACGAATGCAGCTGCCGCGTCTTACAGAACCGACTCACCGGTGTCGTTTGGCGCATCAGCTCAAGGGTATATCAACGAAGATGGGTTCAGCGCCAACGTTGGAAACGGCTCCGTTGATCCGACGTTCTTTTCACAAAGTCTTTGAGTCGTTTATCTGGGATGTCTCTAAAGCACGTTAATTCTTCAAGCCACGCCAACACATCCAACTCCAGCTTCTCCACACACTTCTAATCGTCTTTCTTGGATTCCGGCGTCTCGGTAATCACACGCTATCTCCTTCGCTAATCGCACACCGGATGTGCAGTTCATGCTTGTATCAAACCAACGGCATCCTGCCCGTCCGTATCTATATTGACTTCTTATATATCATCTTGCCTCTGTACACAGCGCCACGTCGCCCTATCCCGCCCGCACATTACGTCCCATCGTGTTAATTACTATCTCCCCCCTTTCCAGTTTGTTTATGTGTATAACTAACATTGCAAATGCCCACAAGACCCGTCCTTATTTCCACTCTGATCTCAACCGCTATTTCTGTTATCACATAGCCACTCATGTTGTTTTAACGCACGTCGTACTAATGATAGTATACCGTTGTAGGAGATCATGCGTGAATTCATAGTCTGATAACTTATTTGAAGGAATAAGTGCAGCCTCAAAAGTACCTTGCCATTGAAATGAAAACGGATAAACTAATTGACACAAGTAACGAGAACAGTCAGCAGGTAGAAAGGCCTGAAATGCGAGACTATGGATACAGTTCATGTAAGAAGCTTAGAGCTACACAAGTTCATAGGTGTGATGTAAAGACGTCATCAGAATCGAGGTATCAAACCCTTCGAAGACGAGAAGCTCTGCGTGGAGTCCTCTGGCGAAAAGCGGTGGGCGGCGGCGGGGCGACTGGGCAAATGATTGTCGCCGATGGATAATGGAGTGTCGGGAAGGGTACCAACCGAGGAGGTGGCAACCCAAGGGTACTTGTCCCCCAAAGAAACGCTGGATTCGAAGGACGCGTAGGATCTATCAGGGGTAAAGGCAGAGCCCATCTCGTGTCTAGTGGGTTGGGAGGGGTGATACATAGGTAGGTCACTGTGATCACGCCGAATGGCGATGATGGGCCGATCTCCAGCCTTGGATTTTGAGAATCTTCCGCGCACCGGCGCAGCCCATGTAAGGACCTTGGAAGAAATAGCACGGAAGGCTCTGTCGTAGCCAGCCCATACTTCGTCTGCAAATCCGAAGAACGAGAAGAACATGAGCGCACACAGAGGCACAAACCACCTGCTCGCTTGGGAGAGGACATAGGGGCCCCACACGGCATATGGTAACTGGCCAATAACATCCCAGTTGGAATGTACATAAGCCCATCCTTGCCAAGGCTCGAAATTCTGGCTATCCACTATAATGATCCAGAGACTGAGACCAGTTGTGGCGAAGAAGTTCAAAATCGCAAGGATCGCCAGCCGAATATATTGCTTCCTGTTTGCCATCTTATTCAAATACTTGCGTACTTCGCCATAGTTCTTGGCACAGGTATGGAGGATAAGTCCTGGGAAATACAAAAATATCAGACGCGGTCGAGGGGAAGGCAACACACAAGAAATCGCACCACAGTAGACCGAAGTCACCAAACCAATGAAGAAGGGCCATCCGTCTTGAAGAGGCACGACAAGGGCAGCAGCGATTGTTGAAGTCGCACAGCCCACATCCTCCCAGATATTGTATCGAACGTCTTGTACGATGTAGTCTGGAGTCTCATTAGCAATCGAAAACATGTGATAAGAAATCAGACGAAACGTACAAAAGGGAAGACTTAAGATTGGAATTCCCATCCCAATAGCCAGCGTAACATAAAGGTCTCTTCTTTTCTGAAATAATGGCTGGTTAGTTGGAAGCGAAGGAATCGGTGCAGAATCTAACTTACTTCACCGTGAGACCAGTGCATCGCACGCATCGAAACTATGTTATAAAGATGTCTTATGATGCAAAGAGAAGCTGCAGGGACGGCAACATTTCCAGCAATGATGATATGGGTGGCTTGAATAATGTGAGTAAACAGGGTGTTATATTGGATGGTTCACTCACAAATATCGCACCACGCAGGTGCCCAGTCGATGGTATTGCCGTTCCATACAATAGCATTGATGGTTTGATTGAGTGCGAGTAAAGAGGTCCAGAAGATGTATATGCACACTTCTGCATTTCTCACTGCAGGACATACTGTCTATTAGTCACAGGATGGACAAACTGATTCGTGTGAACGAACTCCTCAGGTGGAATGGCAAGGGAATGAGAACCAGAAAGAAGCTGAGGAAAGTGATAGAGATCACGAATGAATTCAAGATTTGCTCGGATGACATGATGTCGAAAAGAGAGTGAGGATTAATGAAGGTTTTGGACTCAAGCAACTCGTCCAGACGAAGTTCAAGAGAGATGTAGAAGGGGGGGAGGGGAAATGTGACCTGATCATTGTTGTGATTGTTGCAGGGTATATAACAGCAATCCTGACAACGACCCCTTCATGAATGAACATTGTTGTATTCCAACCACCTTGTGCTCCAAAAGGATTGTCGCTTTGGGAATTCGTTTTGGGAGCTATAGCCCCTGTCAGTGTGGAAGCTTGTGGGTCCTCGAAATATAAGACACATACCAAGCAGCACGAAGTTGCGCCCACAGTCAACCAAGTGGTCAATCATTTGGGTGGGCACGCAGGATATATCGATTCAATCCGTTGTACTCGTCGGAGAAGTCGACAAACACAACTGCAGTCAACGTCCGATCGCTTTCATATCTCCTGGCGTAGCAAAGCATCGGGCAGAGAGCCTCAGACATATCGGACGTTCTCGAGAAATCTGTTGTAACGGCCGTGCCCTAACTATCGCGAAGGCCCTCTAGATTTTCGAAGCCAGCGTCTAACTTCGGCTTCTTGTTGATCCATTGCCTTGTTATTGCGCGTTGATGCAGCGTTCAAGTAAAGTCCGGATACCAAGAGGTGACGCCATTACCACTAGGTTTGACATACGTGAGCCACCGACGATGAGCTGGCCCGTGTGCGTTGTGGAAGCGTGGAGGTACGATCATGACACTGACAGTTCAAGTCTGAGTCTGGTGTAAGTACTGCCAAAAGGCACAAGCAAGCGTAAAGGTGCCACGTGTCCAAAGACTCCGGCAGCGGGTTTCCTCTCAACCACAACCTCGCATGACTTGAAAGAGCTGGTCATTCACTCTCGAAATGGTAAATCCTATCCACTACCCTGTCGTGAAATTTCTGCTTCTGGGCCTTGTCTTCCATCTGGTCTTCATTTGCACAGTCTTCGACTGTTACTTTACAAGTCCTGTCGTAAGCGGAATGCAAAGCTTCGGACTACCACTTGCGCAGTCAAAACGGCTGGTTCTCATCGTTGGTGAACAGAAACGACGCGTTTTTGTGATTCAACCTGTTCTCTAATATAGAATCATAGGCGACGGTCTACGAGCGGATCTTTTATTCAACAAGAACCCGTTTCCCACTGTGCCAGGGTCCCCTGAGATTGTTGCACCATATCTGCGTTCCATCGCTGAAAGTCGTGGTGCTTTCGGTTTGTCTCACACGCGTGTACCAACCGAAAGTCGACCTGGCCATGTAGCTATCATTGGTGAGAGTAACCTTGCAAATACACCGGCGGTCCTAACATCGGCCCCAGGCGGCATGTATGAGGACGTGTCAGCAGTTACAAAGGTATTTCACTGGCAAAACACACCTACGTAAATTTTGGGCTGAATGAATTTGTTAGGGCTGGAAAACTAACCCGGTATGTTATACTTTTCCAAGGCGCGTCAAGTTCTGATTACTCATTGTCTACCTGTTCAGGTTGATTTTGACTCGGTATTCAATCGGAGCAGCCACACATTCTCCTTTGGATCTCCTGATATACTTCCCATGTTCTCGCGGGGAGCCACGCCAGGAAAGGTTAGGACATGGTGTTATGACGAGGAACTAGAAGATTTCACAGCTGGTAAGGAAGCGGAGCATTGGCAGACTTGATGTCTCGTATTTTCTGACATTTTCTGAAGATGCAACGATGTTGGATCTCTGGGTGCTTGATCAGCTTGGGACTCTCTTTCAAGATGCTGCTCAAAATGCAACCCTGGACGCCGAGTTAAGGGACGGAAAGGTCGTATTTTTCCTCCATTTGCTTGGCTTAGATACGACAGGACATTCCTATCGACCTCATTCGAAGGTATGGTCATCGTCGATAGCTCATCATTATCCCATTGAATCCTGCGTTGCAGGAGTACATGCACAACATTGCGGTAGTTGATGCTGTTGTTCGTGATGCTGAGAAGCTAGTTTCAGATTTTTATGGTGATGCGGAGACCAGCTATATTTTTACGGCTGACCATGGAATGTCCAGGATCGGCAATCATGGAGACGGAGGCATGACTGAATATACTCTGCGTCGTCTTAAACTAATCCGGCTGCGTAGATCCTGACAATACTCGTACACCTATAATCGCTTGGGGAAAGGGCATTCGGGGGCCTTTGCCTGACGTCGACTCCTCGTCTCACGACGAATACTCTCTCCCTTGGGATCTTGGTCATTTATATCGGCGAGATGTTGAGCAAGCGGATATAGCCGCGCTGATGTCCACGCTCATTGGAATTAATTGGCCGGTAAACTCGGTTGGAGTCCTCCCTGACGTTGACCCCACTCGACCGGGATATCTTGCAAGTGCAGAACTAGAAAAGACGCAGGCCCACGCGGCTCTAGTGAATGCACAGGTAAAGTCAGCTGATTTTGTCCTGAAAAGCCCAACTGAAAACAAGGAGCCAAGGTCATTCTGGAGCAATATCGAGTCAAGCATGGTACGTGAGAATCAACTACCAATCAATCATCCTCCTGATACCCAACACCTACAGAATTGAAAGGGGCTCAAAGTTTGAAATACAAACCATATAGCCCTCTGGAAAGCACCTCCGGGGCGGTACCCATTCGAGTTGCGGCTTTAGCCGAGATTGATAAAATGTTGAACGATGGCCTCTTCGAGGAAGCGCGCCTCGCATCTGTTGCTTTGATCGCTAAAGCATTGGAAGGGCTGCAATATCTTCAAACGTGAGTCTTCTACTGATTATATGCGTAGTTACACTGAATAATCTGCCTCAGATATGACCGAGTTTCCATCCGAATGATTGTCATACTCGCTTACACTGGATGGGCGGCATATGCCTCTCTCTACATCTTTAGGCCACAGATCGCCACAGCACCACTGGTCACGACAGCAATATCCTCAACAATTCTGGTTGGCATATTTGGGTATCTCTCTTTGCAGCAATCGCCGTGGACGTTCTACAGCTACGTCATATTCCCCTGGTATTTCTGGAGCCAGATCATCATATACACCGTGTTTCCTGTCCGCAATTTCTTGTTGAGTCGCAGTCGGACCGCCGGCTCATATGCACGGTACCTGATGCAATTCACTCTTGTCCTTGGCGTATTGCAGGGGATGGTTGTAAGTCACCATCCTCTGCGACGATAAGATACCTTGCTTACCAATTCGACAAAGGCTGCATACACTCATCGATGGCTCTGGAGTATTGGCTTCGCAATAATTGGCATAATTTGGCCTTTGTCATCTTGGCCTAGTGGGATTCTATTTCAAAATCGCACCCTATCTGTATTTTGGGTAGCAAGCTGCGCAATCACCGGAATTTTCCCCCTTTTAGCGGTCGACAAAACAGAAAACTTAACGAGCATGTAAGTCCAGGTGTTTCCGGCTGATACAGCTATTGACAATCCTGCAGCTTACTTGCAGGTAGTAATATGATCCTGCAAGGTAGCATCTCGACGTACATTATATGCAGTGCCCGACCCAAAGATCTTCACTTGAGAAACTCGTTCATCGTGCAGGTAATTGCTTTGCTTGAATTTTGAAATTGCACTCAAACTAGTTCTAGCTACTCTTCATCGCGGCTGCGATGGGAATTACCGCAAGCTCTATCACGAGCCTACAAGCAAAGAATGGCCTGTCTATCGTCAATCAAGTTTCCGGTTGGGTGATCTTGGGTATGTGGTGGATGTCAGCAGGTTTCAGTTGAGCTGACGCCTTCTTTCAGTGGCGGCATCGATGTTTCCCTTCATAAATTTTGCTAAGCATCCTAGCCCATCGTCAAGAATTCTATCGCTCTTCCTCGGTCTTGGAGTCTGCTTTGTTATTTTGTCCATTAGCGTGGAAGGCCTTTTCTACACCTCATTGGTCGGGACTTTGTTTCTCTGGGTAGAGGTAGAGGCTATGCTACGCGGGGTTTCTGACAAGCCAAAGCCGGATTCGACATCGTACAACTTCCAGGTTGACGACCTGCGGATAGCAATATTCTTCCTGTTTTTCGTGCAAACCGCTTTCTTCGGAACCGGAAAGTGAGTGGCACAATCTTCTAAGTTCTCATCGCGCTGTGCTGAAACTTCGGGCCTTGCACTTAGTGTCGCATCTATCTCGTAAGCTACACTCACCCCTCTCTGACTAGAAAGGAATAATTGAGCTTGGCCCTGCAGGTCATTCTACCTCGAGCCTGTATATCGGCTGGTCCCGATATTTAACCCCTTCTTGATGGCGTCCCTTCTTGTGGGTGCATATTATGGTCCATTTATGCAATGCCTGACTACGTACAGATTTTCAAGATAATTGCGCCCTATGTCATGCTCTCGGTATTCTTCTCGGCCTTGAATTCTCGGCTCGGGCTGCCGCCATTCTCCCTCTTCCTCGTTGCAGTAACTCTAACTGATGGTGTGTAACCTGTGACTTCCCTAAGTGCCTCGCACTGACCTCGCTGCAGTCATGACCATTACATTCTTCCTGAACGTCACAGATACAGGTTAGAGATCTTCAGGCAGGCAACCTTATCTAGTCTAACTCTAATGCACGCCCTAGGATCTTGGCTGGAGATCGGCCAGTCCATCACGTTCTTCGTCATTGCCTCGCTGCTGCTCGTCTGGTCGGCAGGCATTTGCGTCATCGGAGAGTACCTGATGGCTGACGTGCTGGCGGCATCCAAAGTAAAGGAGGACTAGGATATTATTTCCTGAATAATTGACTGTCGTGAATAATACATATTAAGCGGAGCATAGGTACGATAGCTTTCCAGAGCAATAGATAAACTAGCTATCAGGGCGAGAAGGTGGATCAGCAGTACCATTAATCAGTACTTCATCTTCTTGATCGCAGAAGCGACCGAGTCTGCTTTAGCTCTTGTCTCGAGCAGCCCAACGACTTGCGCGGGCGGCTGGTATCCGTCGGGCAGCCTCTCCTCGCCCCACCACTGCTTCAAGGTGGCCATGGGAATCTTGCCACTGGCGTCCTTCATCGTGAGCCATGACAGCGCCACCTCGCCCTGCGCAATCTGGGAGTGGATGCTGTTCAGGGGCGTCGCTTGCATCTCATAGGCCACGCGCGCCTTGGCCATGTCTTCGATAAAGAGGCCATTGTTGAGCGCGGCGTACGTAAGGAAACGACGGAAGCGCTCGGGGTCGACAGGGATAGGGGCGTATTTGGCCCCAGGCACCGCGTCAGCGTGTGCGAAGGATGCGTCGTGCTCGATCTTGTTGTGCTGTGCCAGGTCGCTCAGGTTGAGGTGCAGGCCTGTGCCGCAGAGCAATATGCCAACGATAGAGAGAAGGCAGGCGAGGGGAATGGAGAGGTTGTACACCTCGCGGAGAGCGCCGACGAGTGCGAAGAATCCGATGTTCTTGCCATCGCGAGGGCTAGAGGCATAGTCAGAACTGGTCGATCGGGTGGGCAAATAAGAAACAACTCACAGATAACCATGATTAGCGAGCGAGTTCAAGGCGGGGCATGGCGCCCTGCTATCTCCCGGCTTGGCGGCCATCCACTTATGATTCTTCTTCATGGCAGGAGTCATTTTCGTGAAAGGGGTCGTAAAGGGGGGACGTTTAGGAGGGGAGGAGTGGAGAAAATGTCCGCATCAAAACCTGGGATTGTCACATTTATATCTATAGCTAGGGCCGTGTATATCTTACACGAGGGGGTGTAGTTCCACCGCACCCGGGGTCGGAAACACGTTTTCACCTCATTGCCACCCCAGCGTTTCGGGAGGTGATATCATGATGACAGGGAAGACTACTAGCAGCAATTCCCGAAGCACTAGAAGAAGAGGGGGCAAATGTCGGGAGCGGAAAACAAAATATCAAGATAGGAGGATCGACGTGGTCTAGATTTGGGTTCCAGCAAGGTTAAAGCCTCTGCCAAACAACTGCAAATTCAGGAAATTAATTGCAGCCTCGCTCATGATCAGATTTTAGCATTTTGCAAGTTTATCATCACGAACATCTCTTGTTCCTCAGCGTCCCTCCTATTCCCGCCCACTGACAACAATTGCCTCGTTTGCTACACGCTTCGACGCCATACATCACGGCAGCGTCGGACTTAGACCACGTTTTTTGACATCGCGCTGGCAGCCCGGTTGACTCCGGGCCAAAGACTTTCACGATCGGGTACACCGACGGCGGTGCAAACATCTTCAAACTGCTCAAAAGTGTGTTTGCTGCTGTCGACAGTATCCATGCGAGATCTCGTCAGAGGGTTTTAATCACAGACATTGGCCGTCTCAACCTGGTGAAAACGACGTGTCCTCCGTGGCACTCAGGCACACTTTGTTGAAGGAGTGCGAAAATCTCGGCGCCTGCAATGATACGAAAGCACTGTTTGCGGATATCTATTGGGGCGGACTCACGGTACAGGCATGTCTGAGGGCGTGTCAAAATCTAGCTGCCGCCCGTCAACATAGCATTCGCAACCTAGCGACCAGGACGACGGCGGCCCCATCTCAGTCGCCCAAGGCAATGCCTAAGTACCTCGTGCTCTCCGTGTATTCTCACCCCCCCTGGACTAAACTCAGCAAAGTGTGATAAGTACAACTCATCTGCTATTTTCGGGAAAAGTCTACCAGCTCTCCCCAACAAATTGCACAGGAATGTTCCCAAGGCCAATCTCATTAGTTGAACTCGCTACTTCCTTTGAGACGAGGGATGGTTCACGAATCTCATGACGTTGATAAGCAGGCCAAAGTCCTTTGACAATCCGGAGTTAATGCATATACGGGCCAGAAGCTCCGATAGGTGCGCATTTTACAGCTCAATCCATTCTGCTATACTACTACATGACTCGACCTCATCGCTTGTTAGGTATTTTCCACGATACAACTACTATTGCCTCGCTTACCTCCTTTGCACATGGAAGAGTCTATGTATGTATTGATACAGATGAGTTCCTGGGAATAACTGGGCTAATGACGCACAATTTCACGGTACATATAGCTACCTACATGAGCTCATTGGAGCCAGCTGTGAAGTTGCAAACGTTCTAGCTATTCATACCAGTCAAACAGGTTACAGTACGAGGCATCAGCATGCACCAGCGTGTGCATATATGTCCTCCGGGATCTTAGCCGATGGCTGAAATGGCCCCATTAGCGTCGCCCGATGACAGCTTATAATCTTCATCTCCCTTCAGTCATGATTCTGGCGCCTGAGGTTTTCGAACGGCCATAATGATTAATGACAGCAGGCGGCGGTCTGGATTTATCGGTGAGCGCCATGCAGTGCCATCACTCTTGTTAGTACGCCCGCTCTCCCACCATGCGTACTGTGGCAACCCCACTGCGCAGTCTCGCCACTTGTATCCGCTCTACCACCAACTGATCTGCGCCGTTGATATCATTGTGACGCATACTGCAGGGATTATGATGCACTGCCCCGCCTAGCTCCCCACACTCACCCTCCCGCCTCCAAATGCCAGTTCCACTTGCCAGGGGCTGTTTTGTGCTGGTGGAGCGCTGACGCGTGCCTGTGCCCGTCGAAAGTCATTTAAAAGCGCACAGGGACTCCCATGGTTGAATCAACAAAACAGCGATTCTCTAGTCGCCTCACGCAAACCAACACTTCCACATACACCAACCGTACCAACCGCATTATTAATCATGTCCGAAGCTGGAGGCGATCATGATGAGCGTTCCGCCGCAGATATCAAGCAGGACAAGGAGCTCGCCGAGCGTCTGTCCTCTATAATCGAGGATGCCAACGAGCGCGTGCTCCCTCTCACCAAGCAGATCCGCTCGGTGCGCACTAATATTCTGCCTTTACCCTGATAGGCGCGATACTCACCTGTTTTCCCAATAGCACATCGAAAACATGAACCAGCGACCGGATGAAGACAAGAACGAGGACGAGCTCGTCAAGAACGTCCGACCTCTCATTGAGCAGGCAGAGAAGGTGCTGAACGAGACGTACGGCGCGATCAAAGGCGCGGACCCCGACAATCGACTCAGCAGAACGGCAAAGCGCAATGCCGCAGATCACAAAGCGACACCCGAAGAGCAGCGGCTTGCTGAAGCGCTGAAAGTCGTGCGTAGCAATCCGAATCCTTAGCGACTGGATGGGTGACTGACTAAGAATCTAGATGGTTGAGGACGTGCAGGGGACTATCGACTGGGCGAAGAACCAGCTCGATGCATTCCCTAAGGCAAAGAAGGATCTTGGTCCCCTGCTCGACGCCCTCGGCCGTACGTCCTCTCTCTGTGTGTTTCAAAATCGGCTTTTCTGACAGCTTCACTTTATAGAACCCCTGACACAGATCGTTGGCGGTGTTGGTTTGCTCCTGATGGGTGTCCTCAACCTCGTTGGGAAGCTTCTGAGTGGCCTTGGCCTCGAGAGCCTGTTGCACGGCATTATGGCGGCATCGGGGCTGGACAAAATCTACAAAGGAATCATGGGCAGCGTTGGAGGAATCGCTGGTGGCAAGTGATGTCCGACACAGAAAAACGAAACCACTGTAGCCATATTGCATGTATCCTATTATCTCGCCATTAGCAACGTATAATCACACTGCTTTACTCTTGATCGCCCTAGTCTCCAACAGTCAAACCTCACGATCGCGAGTAGGTTGAGCAAACATTTGATCTTATGAACCTCCCCACAGCGCAACCGTGACGGCCAGTAGCGGCCCGGAAGATTGCAGACCACTGCTGCCGAAGATCGTTCACCATTTTCTCTCTTGAGAGCATTTCCTAGTCGAATTCTGTCCATAACTTGGCAACGTATTCTCATTACCTCTTGGCTTCATTGAATTACTACTGCAGATATCTCAATGTCCGATTCTACTGGAATCCCTTCGAAACGCGTTCGAACTGATGAAGAGCCGCGCGTGTTGACACGGCATCCTCGATTTTGGTTCGACGATGGTTCTGTCATCTTGAATGTTGAGACGACCTCGTTTCGCGTTCATCGAAGTACACTATGCACACACTCAACAGTGTTTTCGGACATGTTCAGCTTGCCCCAACTCGAGACGCAGGAGGAACAAGAGGGCTGCCCTGTAGTGGACATGCCAGACAAAGCAGAGGATTTTGCATGCCTGTTGAGGGCATTCTACGAACCTTTGTGGGTCTCGACTCAGACAATATCACTGACTCTGACATTTCAGTTGATCTCAGCATGTTTTTGGATTCGTCAGAGGACGGGCGGGCTAAATTTCTTGCCGCATGTAGTCTGCTGCGCTTAAGCACCAAGTATATCATGCCAGGCATTCGCGAAAGGTCAATCGAGCAGATAGAACGCATTCTGCCTGCGTCTTTGGATGGATACGATAGCTTGTCTCTTGCCATAGACCAAGCACCAAATCTCCGCTGCCGTGATTTAGCGTTTGCTATCAACGTTGCGCGAGAAACTGGAGTACAGTGGATCTTACCTGCGGCCTTCTATATGATTTCGAACTGCGCCGTAGATGTGATCTTTGACAACGGCGCCTATTCATATTTGGCTAAAGAAGATTTACGAGCATGGGCGAGCGGCCGGGACGCTCTCAGCGATGCCATGGCGTTGGGCCCACTGAGCATGTCAACATCCGATCGGTGCACAGACACAACTCGGGATGAGTTCTTATTGGCCAGATTCAAAGGGTACCTCATTAGGAACCGGCGGCGCAAGGTCCTCAAGTCGATAACTGGGACAGGTACTTGTGGCGCATGCATAGCACACTTCAATGCTATTAGCGATGCATGTCGCAAAGACGTTTGGGAGAACCTACCAAAATGGTTTGGCTTGCCACCTTGGCCAGATCTGCTGGCAGCCAGGACGGGGTAATTTGAATTCCAGTATGCAATATCTTCTTCTTTACACTTGATATCTCCCTTACTAACACCCATACTAGCCTATCACTTAGACTCGTTTCGCTACCCTTTCCATTTCCATCTATGTCTGCCTTCCCAGAAAACTCACGCTTCCGAGCCGCATAGCATCAACCCTCGGCTGGCGAACCCACTATACGATATGCAATTTGTCACTCGCAGCGAAAAATCCGTTAAAAATACTTTGCGCCCGAATGTCACATTCGAGAAGACCTGCAGGTTAGAGAATTTGGAACAGCAAGAACTTTGAAGGTGGTGGGCGCGAAGTGAGAGAAGAGAAATATACAAAATCCGGGGAAAGTGGGAGAGCGAGACTACAAACAATTGAGCTTGTGTAAACTCCTGGTGTATTTCTTGTCGAACATTTGGCTACATATGCATTAATTTGTATTGTTTTTTGTTTCGTGCCTAGAGTATACAATCGATGCACCAGCCTGCGTAGTCGGACTGTGCTTGTGAGCAGGGCTCTCTTTGACAGCTTTTACTACAAACTTTATTACGAAGCTCGAGTGTGTTCGAACATATTATATAAGATCATAACAGTGCTTGCCAGCAATTTGCCAGTGCTTCTGCAAGACTGAAATAGCCCCTATCCAACGCTTGAGATAAATGACGTTGACGTCGTGCGGCGCTTCTGCCCGTGCCAGTCGCTGAGGTAGGCTGAGGTTTGCATCGGTTTGGTCCCCAACCCAATACATAGCATCCAGACAATGTTTTCGGCATTCAAGAGAGCTCTGGTCAGCATGAATCGTCCGTTTGAATGATATTATTGGCTGATCAGTACATGTCATCTAGCCACAAGTCTCGATATTGTGAGTCGTTTTCTTGTGTTGTTACCCCAGTTGCAGTGGACTGAAGCCCCCTCCAGCCATCGAGCCTCATCCCCTCCCTCTGTATCTGCTTTGAAGCTCCTCCGGGCGTCTCTTTCTGGTCCATACCCCCCTTCCAAACCCTCTTCGCCGCCGCTCAGCTTCGACCTCGAAGTCGTCGACTCTAAAGCTCCGACGCCTGATCAGCTGTCCACCATCCTCTCCTACCTCCAGCCCTCCGCCGCCGGCACACCCTCAGTATCTACCTTTCTCTCTGCACACCCCTCATCATCGACGTCCGCTCCCGATGATGTTAAGGAGGTAGCCAAGCTCGCGAACGACAACCCGACGTCGCTCAAGTGGCCGATCGTTGTGGACTGGACTGGAGGCCGCGCTAGTGTGGGAGATGTCGAGGGTGTGAAGGGAATCTTGGAGGCCATACGCCAGCAGCGTGATGGAGAGGCGAAGGGCGAGGACCTCCACCAGCCTAAAGGGTGGTTCTCATAGACAAATGGGTTGGTTTTCACACCTGAAACCGTTTCAGCACATCCATGCAGACGCACTGCTACTAGGATCAATGAATACATAGGAAACTGAATCCAAGGATGCGATAAAGGCGCGAATCAAGACCAGAATCTAACATCCAGTCAATCGTCAACCAATCCTCTGACTTGCCCAGCCATGCCAATTACCTACCCTCGTCGTGCAATCCAGGATTCGCGACCTTGATATTGTTATCAAGAATATGAAAGGCGATTTGACTGTCGACTGTGCCATTGTGGTACAGATTGGGTGAAAGGAGCAACTCGAAGCTATCGAGCCGCGGCTGCATCTGCATATTTTAAGTGAGCATCAGCCAACAATTATTTGAGGTGCACATATGAGAAGAAGAGGTAGGGAGGTAGTGTGTTCATTATGTTAAGTTGTTTTTGTTTTGTTTTGATCAAATGACTGGATCGCACAACTTGAAGTTGACTCGGTTGCAGGCACTTCGCGCGTTTGAACCGGCCCTAAATTCGCCCGCGATCAATATTGATCAATGCCTGCCAACTGCCGTCACGACTCCTGCACTGCTAGTTTGCTTATAAAAGATATGTCGGCTTGGGCTTTCGGGACCACGCCGAACTGTGATTGTAAGGAACTATCAAAAGCGACGATTTGGCTTCTTAAGATGCATTCAGACAATAATGATACCATAAACATTGACAATATTCAAGAACCATTGTCTGAGCTATCTTGGCCGTCCCAATGGTAATGTGTAAACACATCCGGCCACCACTGAACTTCCACACCGCCGACCCCACCACCTTGCGCAGGTGCCCCCTCGTCTCTACATACCGCCCCCGCCGCCTCCGCATCCCCAATCATCTCACCAGCCAGCCCAACAGTGAGGCCCTCTTCCCTGGCTATCTCTGCTGTCGTCTTTGCACCTGCCAGCGTCAGCAAGGACGACAGCCGCGCTGTGAATGACGCCGCAGTGAACTGCGGGGTGTGCAATACCATAAGACCCGACGGGAACGTACGCGCGCGAATGGGCGGGTCGGTGTGCTGCGGCAGGTGCGGCAGCACCGAAAGGAAGGTCGACGGGGGGAGCAGCGCGACGCCTCGCGCGCGGTTCCATCCTCCCCAGACTTCATCGAGTGCAACAATGCCCCGCTCGCGCATCATCCCCTTCGTAGAATGCCGCCCATCGTCGCTGCCGACGAGTATATCGGCAAGCTCCCGCGCCAGCTCATCCATCCACTTGCGCTCGTCGCTCACCATGTCTTGTGTGACAGGCGCGTTCTGCATCTGCAGGCCCAGCTGCGACAGCGAGGACCGAATGAAGGTTGCCTCCTCGGGCACAGCCGCGGACGAGGGCGCAAGCGTAGCCGAGGTGTATGGCGAGGGTGCTGATGGGGTAGCTGTTCCTGAATCTGAGGAGGTACTGGCGGCAGACACCGCGGTGAGGCGCTCATTCAGCTCAGCAGCGAGACGAACCATATCTTTGGCCTGGACGCGAAGGGTCTCAAGGTCTAGCAGCGCGTCGGACATGCCCTGTCTAGTATCCTTGGCTGTGTTCTCCACAGTGCGCATTATTCCATCTGTTTATATGCAGTGTGAAGAATAGGTCAAACGAAACAGAGAGAGAGAATACGCACAGATACCGCCTGAACGGGAGCCAGGAGTTGCCGTGTCGATCTTTGCCTTTCCAATGCCTTTACCCTGCAGTACAGCACAAATGCATCAGCACTCAAATCCTCTGCATGCGAAAGAGAACGTACCTCCCACGCTTTCCTCTGCAAGCTCCTCTTCAGCTCTGCATAAAATGCCTTATCGCCGCCTTTCCTAAAGCTCAGCTTGATCATGCTGGTGGTGGTACCATTTGCATTCCCATCACCAGGTGGGGCTGGGGACACCGCTCGCGTAGTCGGCGCAGACTTTGCAGTCCACCCGGATCCCTGAACCTCGGGCTGGGGAAGCGGGGTAGAGCAGACCTCGCACTCGCGCAAGTAGGGATGGTTGAGGAACGTGCATGCCTCGCACGCGATGTTGCGAGATATGGACGACGGGCCGGGAGCAGGAGACTGGGACAGTGCGGGTGAGGGTGAAGGTGAGGGCGAGGGTGACGGGATGACGGAAGGAAGGGATGAGGATGATGGAGGACTCTGGGAATGGAGCTGAACTTGCTTCACGGGGATTGGCATCGAGCTACGGCGCACCCCGCAAAGTGTGCATACTTGGGCTGCGGATGGGCTACGCCCTGCGAGATTCCGTTCGCCGCAAACTTCGCATTCCCATGTCTCGCCAAGATCCTGGTCCAGCGAAGAGGGGAACATCACCGGAGATGATCTGGTTTCAGAGGCACTCGGCTCGTTTGCTGGAGCTAGAAAGACCGTGACCTTTGGCGAAGACGTGAACAATCCTGCATAGTATGCCGTGCTTTTCACCCGCGCAAGGTCCATTTCGAAACTTGTTTTATGGGTATGCCTTGGGCGCGCATCGATGAAGAAGAGGCGATGGGTTGTGACATAGATCGTGCCGCTCTGCTGGTCGGGTGCCTTCTGTGCGCTGAGTCGATCAATGAGGTATTGAAACGTGGGGGGGAGAAAGGAGGCGATGTCTGAATGAGCATAGAGACGTACCCATCATATATACCAGTGTTTTCTTGGCTTGCGAGAAGCTCCTCATCGCTGTAGAGCAGAGCAGCGATCGGGATCGTCCCGTCTACTGGTCGCGTGTATTGTTGCAGGGCCATATTTAAACTTTGAGAGATTGGTGCGTGATGGGATGAGCCAAACAACTGCGCAGGGCAGAGAAGAAGTATCTATTAGATATTTGCTTGCTTCTGATGTGTTTGAAAGCCCATGTATGATCCACAGGGATAAAGCCAAGGAGTCACCCAGTTGTCGTCACGGGTCAGATTACCACTGAAATCGAGACAATGGACGATAAGCAGACTGAATTTTGTCTTCGCTTTGTACTCTGCGGCTCCTCGGATCTGTGGTGGGAGCAACAGAGTAAGGTGGAAGGCGTTCGTCACTCGGAAAGGTATTTTTAGAAAAGGTTTTCCAGTCAGATCTTGCAGCAGTGGCATTTGACGACTTTGACCTTGCCACTTGGCAACCCTCTCCAAACAAACGCCCACGAGTCGGACCCCTCACACCTCGTCAATAGCTGCACCCTTCCCGGGATATTGAACATGGTCCAGGTTTTTTGGCGCTGTATCACTCACGGCGTCCTCTGCAAATGAATGACTGTCCATTCAGATCCTCTCTTGGGCTCGTCAACAACCTGGATGAATGTCCGAGTCTCGCAGCTTACTTGTTCACCACCTCGACGACACGGTTCAAACTTCCTGCTGGCTTTCAGCGCATATATAATAGTGCTGGTTGCTACTAAGATGCTCATCGAGCTCTCCGAAATCTATGCGCAGAGGTCAATTCGGTCTAATTTAAAGGCAGATACATATGATATACGACCATATACGACTTCTCAACAAGGGCAGGCAAAACTCCGTTTTCTTCACGGGATGTCGTACGCGCTACTTCCTCCTCTTGATATCTTGGTCACCACTCGAGCCATTCCATGAGATATTTCCTAATGGGTTCAAGGCCTTATAACTTAAAGGAAGCAGTCAAGGTTGCGGCTCCCCTCTACAGCCGACACGGCACCCCATATTCTCCCCGAGTCTTCTTATGCTTACGGAGTATTCTTATCCTTGGGAGTAGTGATGAAAACATTCAGGTCTTGGCAGGTATCTCTCTCTTGCTCTCATCGATGATCATCTCGCGTTATACCTCCACTGATATTGCCCCGAAGACATGGCTAGCTGAAAGATCTTCGAATGCAAAGTAAGCACACCACTCCTCTAACCAACTATAACCTGCACGACGTGATCTCGTCAAAGAAGTCTCTAGAATTTCGATCTTTTGCTTATCCATCTATAGGTCCAATGTGCCCACCTTTGCAGGTGCTATTGGCGGAAGCGTAGGCGTGCTTGCGCTTCTTGCCTTGGGTCTTGCTATCAATCTCTGTGGACGCCGCTTCCTTTCTTCTAGAAGAGAGGCAAGAGAACTTGAAGAGCCCAGAAGTCACGCGAACGATAGATCAATGCAGTCGAATTCCGACAACCCGCCGCAGATGCGAGAAACTGCCGCCACCTTCATTCCCCGCCATTTTCCCGAGTACGTGCCTAATCCAATCATCCAACCTCCGCCACCATGCGCTCTCCCACTGGAAGAGAAAATCGCCATTGCATTCGGACCTCACATATGCCCTCCTGGCTTTGAGGGTGATGTTGCACAGACAGCGTCATCGCCGTCGAAAACAGGAGCTGGTGTGCCCATTCCCGCAAATGTGGCCCCTCTCCTAATAAACAAGACCGATACGAGCATCCAAGGACTTCTGACAACCGAAGCGACAGTTGCGAGTCCAGCCTCTGATTTGCGAGTTGATTGCGATGTCGCAACTGTTTCTTCTTCGCACTACACAATCCCCCCTCCTGTCTACTTGGAACGTGAAAAACATTCCAACCATGCTTCTCCAATTCAAGTTACCCACCACGATGGATCGAGGCAAGCCACCTCTTCGAATCCCCTGGACACGCCATTATTTCCATAGAAATAGAGCGCAGCATGTGGTTGATGCAACATTAATAATTGTGTGCCATCTTTCTGGTTGTCTCGCGTGTTTCGCCACTGATTGTCTTCTTCCAGAGCATTGCAACGGGCATTGTAAAGTACTTCTGCAACAATTGAGCTTGGTTCAGGTTTTTCTCTGATGCATGCATTCTTTCCCGTGATCCAGATAGCTAGCTTGGCGATATCAAGTCTCTTTGGCCCGTTGATCTCGAAGTATGGGTACAGTTTATAGGCATCTGACGCATAACGTCAATCTCGGTGACTCCATGCGCATGATGAGACTATGTGCATCGTCAGATGGACTTTTGGGTGAGGAGGGGCTGGCCAGTCTGACAATGGCCGATGCATATGGTGTTATGCTTTGCGAGCATATCAGATGTATAGTAAATTCCAAAAATGTTTGTTACACGGACACCGGTATTAACTAAACCCTCACATCCCAAGTCCGTTCCAATTACAGCCAAACAGCTTAAATAATATCCTAATAATTCGATAGCAGTGTGACAACATCCAGATAGCAGACAACAAACATGCTCAGGCGTGAGATTCGTAACTTGGCGGCAGAGATGCCTCCCCATCCAACCCGCCTGCCAACATCCTCTCCATCACCCTTGCAATGGTCGCGGCGGGCACGTTGTTTTTGCGGAGATTGGTCACAAGATCGAGCTGCTCGTCTGTCAGGCCCGCAGCACCAGAGGAACTTCCGGCGCTCGATCCTGGGCTCTTGTTGGACGGCGACTCCACAACCCCACTATCCGTGCTGCTCATAGACGTGTCTGGCCAGTTCTTGGCGGCTTGTGGCGGCCCGCCCGACGTGAGGCTGATGCTGCCCGACGGTCCGTGCTTCGGCGACCACACTGTGGGGTTGGTAGAGCTGGGCATGCGGCCGTGGGGGAATGGCGAGATAGTCGCTGCGCGGATGGTCTCCGCCGGCAGCGACTGCGACCTGGCGCTCAGGCGGATGGAGGGGATTGGGGTGGAGAGTGATAGGCTCTTGAACGGGTCGCGCCGGAGCGAATGCGGGAAGTTGTTGCCACTCTCCGCACCCGTCAAATCGAGGACGACGGCAGTGGTGCCTCGGCGGGATCTCCTCCGATGCCAGATGCATACCACGAGCGTGATCACAAGCACGAATGCACCCGCCACCGCTGCAGCCACGATAGCACCAAGATGGCTTGTGCTAAACTCGGTGGTCAGAGGAGCTTTCCATGAGGGTCTGAGTCGTACCTGAAGGACAACGCAGAGGTGGAGTTGGCTCCGACGGAAGACGTAACCGCTGGCGCTGGTGCAGCTGAAACTGACAATGCAGGAACTGTGGATGATGTTGAGGAGGATGTCAGCGGCGTCGCAGACGTTGTTGAGAATGAAGAGGTCGTTGTTGAGATAACAGGGGTCGTTATGGGCGAATCCGCCGGCATTGTGTCATTAATAGCGGCATAGTCGAACATAATTCCGCCCAAAGCCAAATTAAAATCCAGCACGTCTAATGTAAGTGCATGTTGGCCGTATGCTAGGTTCTGGATGTCGAATATCGACGAATTCATCACGAAGCCATTTGATGGGAATGGATTGAGCGTGTGGATCGTCGCAGGCCCGCCGTCAACTGTTACGCTGATGTTTGTCCCTTGAGATAATGCCTGAATAACATATATCGTTGCACCAGATCCTAAATTTTATTGTAAGACATACACAACTGCAAAGAAATTATTGACTACTACTTACCGGTGAAAGGGATCGTCATTGTACACCCGTCGATTGTGCGACACTGTCCATCTAAAAGGAAAACGATCAGAGACTGAAAGCTGATCTGAGCTTAACCGCCTAGTACTCACATGTACTGCGAAAGATGACATGATGAATAAATCGCTTCAGGTTGAGTTGATAGCAGGAAAACTTACAAAGTTCGGTTAAAGCAGGACGCGCTAGACACCGTAATTTCCGAGTCAGGAAGGATATCATCGGTGGCGGGTCCAACGGATGTCCAGAGTCCTAGCGGACCCTCGCCACCAATTATGTACGATAGCGCTGCGGTGTCAGCGTCGTCGATGTAGTACTGGGCTCGCCCTAGTGTTGAAAATCCCAGTGCAACACCGAGAAAGCAAAAAGTACGCGTGAACATCATTTAGAGTAAGGAGTGTGGGCGCAAGTGGCATGCAGAGTGAAATAGAGAAGAAGGAAGTGTAAGGGGCCAAGTGCCAGCACCGAAGAAGCGTAAAATGAATTGTAGGTCCTTGTTGTTTTTAAGAACAAGGCAAAGGTCCAAAAGAGCGATCGAGCCCAGGGTCTAATCCATATCAAGCTTGTGGTTGTTTGGTCATTACGTCGCATGCCAATTGTGAGTTCGAGCGGGTGCGAAGCCTCGCCCGGTCACCAGCCTAGAGATTGGAGCCTGTTGGGACCTGAGTCTGTCAACCAACAGATCATCGATAATGGTGGCGGACCTCCTCGCTGTTTGTCACCTGAGCCTGAGTCGCATGAATAGGCTTGCCTGCAGTTTGGTGCTGACTTGAATTTGACCTGAGTGAAATTCGTGGTCCGCGAATATGTTTAGAGATCCGCGAAACTAATTGTCTGTGTGGATTCTTGTGGATGCCTGTGTTGCTCGTTACCATAAGCCCCGCTCCGATGGCGGACATTCTCGTCATGCGTCGACCGATCCTCTGCTGTTGCTATACGCAGATCTCCCAACATGGGTGATGAAGGGCAAGACGTGACGCCACAACCACGCGACTCTGAATCGGGCTCAGTCGCGTTGTCGTCGGCAGCGCTTGTTCAAGTCCTCTCAAGCTCAAGACGCAAGCTGTTCAATGCCGTATCCCGCCTGAGTCGTTTGGTCAATCTAACACGCGGGATAGCTCCTCTGGATATGAGCTACCAGTCGTCTCGCTTGAATATACCTTACGTGGCACGTAATGGATCACCCACGTACCTGGCACTCGGTCTCGCTACCATGACTGGTATCCTAATGGGTCTTGGATTATTGTCGCTGGGCAATCCTCCAGGAAACGAATTCAGACGTCCATATTCATGGCCTGGTAGCCACCGCCCTTTCGCTCCTCATAGTCCCAATCCTGCCATACTAGCGAATTCCGCCCACGCACCGATCACTAACTATGACAATCCAAGCCTCAGTCAATTGCACGCCATGATATCAAGCACGAAGGGATATTGGGCTAGGCATTATAGTCTGAATCTTGGATGGAACAACGTCAGTGAATATCATAAAACACATACCGCAAGCTCATCAACGCCGTCGCGTAGATCCGTTATATAATCGAATCTGCCTTGCTGCATGGCAGGCTTCTGAACAGAACAGTTGTTATCCCCTCATTTGTGTACGCCAGGTCATGCGAATATGAGCCGTGCGTTCTCTCCCCACTCATGCGCCATATCGCTGACGCTTCCGTCAAGTGATGTGTGCGGTCATTACGTGCCAATGGTGAACCACGGCGACGCCGTTCACTCCGACGAGTGGCGCGATCTACCTCCGAACGAGCAGCTCTCATGGCGCGTCCCAATCAGCACAATGCTGAACCTGACTCTCCTACGCACTACGCAGCCTGTCATCACAGTCTCGGAGTATCTCCGCCTGCACAACCTCCCGGAGCACGCAGAGACTGCGGACGGGTCGTGGGACCGATACGTGTACCACATGAATGCCGGAAAATTCACAGACGAAGCTCCGAGCATCCATATTGTTCAGAACACTGAATACGACCCGCCGCAGACCAATCGCGTCGACTTCATCCCGAGTGCTATGAAGCGACGGGGAGGTTGGGTTTCTGGAGGATCATCTGGCGCTGGGTCGTGGCGTCCAGACCCGGTCAAATCCCCCGTATATCTCTCTTTAGAGTCAGCCATTCCCGCCAAGCCATATGTGGTGTCATGGGAGCAGGCGCGAGATATACTAGAAAAAACGGGACATGCGCATGAGATACGGAGCGATTTTAACATGGAAGCCTTTTTAAACGAGAACGGATGGGAGGTGCTCTACACCTACAATGGCGCGTAAGTACTCCTTTGTCCATCTGATGTGACAACCCTGACTTTCTGATGTTCAGACTCAGCATGGATTACATCAAAAATGTGGTCAACCCAATCCGTCAGGTCGCACCTAGGGACTCTCTGCGAGGTTTCAAGGAAAAGTTTGGGCAGTTTGATGAGGATGTCCTCTACCTCGAAGGAGAGATACACTATGAGCGCAAACCTGTTAGTCGGCACTTTTTCTTGCTGCCATTGCCCTCATACTCATGCTCCATTCAGGGAGGTCTGCGATTCACAACCCCTGAAAATAGGGATGTGTTCTCCCAACTTGTCTTGTATCATATCCGCCCTACGCATAAAGTGTACGAGCTCGCCGCGAAAATCACTGCTCGAATGAAAGCGATGAACGGTGGCCGCATGTGGCTCAGCGCACACATGCGACGCGGAGACTGTACGCACATCTCTCCTCAGCGAGTTGCCTCTTTGCTTACTATCTGCCAGTTGTTCGAACGAATTGGGTGATGGAGAAAACTTTGCAAGACCATTTGGCTAGAATCAAGAGCAAATTGGCTGTCGGCCGCGCTACGCTACAATCCGTCTACGGGTCAAAAGTTACCACTTACGACGTCCCCGACGCCGTTCCTGACTTTTCAGTCACTCGGACGCAACCTCCTCAGGAATCAGACAAGTGCGCCTCAAATTCTATCTGCACCTAACTATGCTGATCATCGCATCGAGCAGATTCTACCTCGCCACAGACGAGCGCGACCCGGGAAATATGGCATACCTCGTCGAACATGGGGCTGTCCTTGTCGGCGACCTCCTCACCCTCGAAGACCGACGGGAATTCGGGTGGGCACTGATGCTCACCGATGTCTTGGGCCTAGTGGAGCAGGCCGTGCTGGCACAAGCCTCCTACTTTTACGCCCATGCGATAAGCTCATACGCTGGTGGCACGATCAATATGAGAGGTGCGTCTTTCGCTATGGGTCTTTATGACTGATGATGACCTGCTTTATGTCTGCCCGCAGCTGCTGCGGGATTAGATCCCAGAACTGCGGTCATAGATTGAACACGAATGATGGGGGAAATCGCATCAGTAGAGAGAGGAGTTTCTTGTTGTATTTATCTGTTTTGCTCGCAGTGCGCAGAGCTTGATAGAAATTATATCATTGCATTGATTGCATTGATATTGACCTCGACAGTAAACGATTAGGTCGGAATTTGAAATTTGAAGTTCTCAGCAAATATCCATATGATTTACGAAGACTCGGGACGATGCCTATATCAGCGAATCGTATTGCATAGCATATTACGCATAGCTGGGCGGCGCAAGATCCTCTACTCCAGACTCTGCCATCCAATCCTGTCCCCTCATCGCGCTCGGTAGCGCTCCCCCCAGCATCCGCTCCATCACCCGTGATATCGCATCTGCAGGTATATTGTTTCTATGAAGGGTGTTGATGAAGTCTGCCTGCTCATCCGAGAGTCTCGCCGGCCCGGCCGTAAAGCCAGCTTGCGCCAGACTCGCACCGTGGCTGGCTGACTGCACGCCCACTGGCAAGCGCATGGATGCGCCCTCGGGGCTGAGGACGGTCTCCGGATTGTAGGATGTATGCTTTTCGATAGGCAAGCCGCCAGACAGAATTGCAGAGCTGGGTTCGAACCTATCCTGTGGCATCTGAGCCGAGGCCCGGGACGGTGAATACGGACTGTATGTACTCTGTTCTTCTTGTAATTGTATGTATGGGGCAGTGCTGGGGTCTTCATTAGGAGGGACGCTGATGGGGAGCCCACTTCTGAGATTATTCTGATGTGACTGTGGTGGGCGGTAATCCTTCTCGCCAGAGTGGCTAGTGTTATCAGGCCTCATACGTGATCTACGCCACAAGAACAACACGAGTGCTAGCCCGATGACAGCCAAGCCACCAACAACGCCACCGGCGATGGCACCCACGTTACTAGATTTGCTGAGAGAAAATGAGCTGCATGAATTTAGACAGCGTGCAAGCAACTTACTGAGGCGTAGCTACCGAAGATGCAGAGGTAGACGCCGTCGATGATGCAGACGAGGTAGAAGTCAACGACGATGAGGTCGAAGATGTCGCGGGGGCTGTGACCAACGTCTCGTTGATGGCGATGGAATCCAGGAACATATTGCTCCAGCTTCCTTGATAGTCCACCACACGCAGATCGATAGTGTGGGAGCCAGATACGAGGCCTTGAACGGAGAACAGAGAGACGTTTGCCGTCTGATACGCGGGAGGTGTGGAGGGAAGTGACGAGTAATTTGTACTGGAAGCATCACCGTCGATGGTTATGCTTGCATTTACCCCCTCCATACCGGCTGTCTTTACATAGACAGTGGCTCCAGAGCCTGGACTATAGGTGAGCCGATGCGATTTCGTCTGGAAGATGATCCGTACCAGTGAAAGGAACAGTGATATGACACAGGGAGGTTGTGTAACATGCGCCATCTAAAATATCATCTTGAGGTCAAATGGGAGAATCAGATAGCATCTGTGCTCACAAGAGCTGTGATACGTTCAGATATTTACCTGACCCAATTGACATTTGCGACTCACTATGAATCATCGAAGCAGTCGTCAGTGATAATAGTTATGTACGAGCCATTGACCAGAAGCTGTTCTTCCTCGGAGGTGGTGCTGTGGAACCAGTTGCCACCGGTTGAGTAGCTGACTGTTTTATTCTGGTCATCGATGGTGTAGTCTGCTTTGACCAAAACTACGATGGCCAGCAGAAAGAGTAATTTTATAGGCGCACAGGACATCCTGGATGGGTTGAAGGAACAGCTGGGCTGGAGGATGAGGATATATGGCCTTGAGGGGGGGAGCCAGCCTATGACCTGAAGCCAACGGAAGGATGATTGATATATTGGACGGAGGGGCACCTGGTCTGATGTGGCGTCCATGCTACTTACGGCCTATTTATCTGATGTGAACGAATGGCGGGGCGCCTGAAAATTCCTCTTATGGCCTTGAAACCTGAAAGAGCCAGGAGTCAAACAAAAGTGCCTAGATTTTTCATTGAAGATTTGATCCCGCCTCTCTATTGGGCATAGCAGGAAGATTTTATCGGGAGATTTTGCTAGAAGGGAGTACCATAATCCAATCGAGGAGCGCAGATCTTTGTTATCAGCCATTGGTAGATGAATGGCATTCCACCGATTTCCGGATTGTCGTGATTTCTGTTGTATTTCAAGTACAATCAAGTCAAATGGTTTCCCTAAAAGAAGCATCAGGGGAAGATCGAGCGGGTGGGTGACGCTGAGGCTGACAGTATGCTGAGCAAGGGCAGATACCCTTTACGTGAGCCGGGAGAAAAAAGTGAACGGAAGTAACTCAATAATCTTTTCGATTTGGCATTGTATTGCGAGCAAGTTGGAGCTCGAGGTAGGTACGGGTGTCGAAGAGTAATCCTGCGGGAGCGAAGTTGCGGAAAGATCCTTCCCAGAGTCTCTTTTCCAGTTCCATGATGAATGCCAGTAGGAAGGAGACTATGAACCTTTGCTCACTGGTAGGATGCTGAGCCTTTAAGACATTCGTCCCCAAACAATATTTGAGATAGATGCGAGCAAAGCTTTAGTATATCCCCACCAAAGCGTTTAAGACGTCAGGAAAGTACGTGAAATGTTTCTTTGTGGTAGATGCGCTAACTTGATGATCATATGCGACGTAAAGGGGTTGTATCCAGGTCAGGCTTGCGTGGTACTTGACAGAATGCTGGGTGAGGACCGTAAGGCCTAAGGGGTGACGCCATCATTTGCAATTGCTCCTGCTGCTTCTACAGGCCACGACTGTTCAAAATCGCCAGATAAGCTTTGATAGCACGAGATTCAAGCCATTTCGAGGACAGCAACCAGATGGCAGGAAGTGTTCCAGTTCCAGGAAAGGTCTGAATCGTCGAAGCAGTCTCGTTTCGTCCATCCTGAGCAACGAGCAAAATAAACAGGTCTGATATCAGCCATTAGAAGAGCACGGAATAGGCTGCGACGATTCTCCAAATTTGCTGCGATGATGAACCGGACAAGCCTGCCAGTGACCGTCCCCAAAGGTAAACGCCAGACATGCGGCCAAACCTGCATAAACTCCGGATATATTACCAAAAAGGCACACGGTCAACGTGTTTGCCGGCGCTGCCGTGCTACGCGAATTACTGGTCGCGTTGCTGGGCGGCGTTGACGCCCATCCCTAATCTTTGTCTTGTCCTCCACCCTCACGATGTTCGCCTTTCTGCGCAGAGGGGGACCGGCGTATCTCCCGGTCAACAACCGCTCTGGCCCGCCCCGCGATTCCAAGGTCCACATACCCTACCTCGTCCGAAACGGGTCGCCCACATTCCTTTCGCTTGTACTCGCTGCTTTGCTGGGCGCACTTGTGGGGTACAATCTGCTCTCGCGGGGCCCGCCGGACTACTACAACCCGTTTTCTGGCTCCACTGAACTATCAGATAACCCTTTGGACACCGGCGTGCTCAGCCCATGGCCGTATATCCCCCCGCCCAGGCCCGCGTCCGATCAGGACAAGGACCATTTGACCCTCGAGGAGCTCAGGGAGATTGTCGCGCAGACCAAGGGATTCTGGGTCCGAGATTGGAGTCTCCACTTGGGCTGGAACAATGTACGTGCTTCCTCTGCGCACCCATGCTCTTCCCTGAGACTTTGGGCAGATGCGGTATATAATAGAAACAGCGCTCATGCACGCAGCACTGCTCAACCGCACCGCCGTCATTCCCACATTTGTATACGCTCGATCATGCGAGTACGACGTGTAAGCACCCATTCCACAACCCTCAACTACGCGCACAGCTCACGACTCCTGCAGAGAGGTCTGCGGGGACTACGTGCCCATGGTAAACCACGGCGACGCCGTCGGCTCCGACGAATGGCGCAAGCTCCCGCCCTCCGAGCAGCTCTCCTGGCGCGTCCCCATCAACGTCATGCTCAATCTCACGCTCCTGCGGAGCACGCAGCCCGTCATCACGACGGCCGAGTACCTCCGCATGCACAACCTCCCCGAGGACATCGAGCTCAGCAACGGGCACTGGGACCGCGAGGGGTACCACCGCAAGCCGGACAAGTACGGCAAGAAGCTGAGCCTTGCGGTCATCCAGAACTGGCGCTACGTGCGTTTGGCCTTCTTGCGCTCGTTCGTTTGCTGATCGCGTGGACAGGATCCGGAGGGTACCAACCGCGTGGATGTGATCCCTGAGGACATGAAAAAGCGCGGGCACTGGATGGCCAAGGGGAAGGGCATGGGCGAGTGGCCCGCGGGCGTGATCAAGACCGCGGCGTACGAAATGCTCGAGGCTGTGATGGGCAAGAACAACCCTCCTGTGATGGGGTGGGACCAAGCGCGCGGGGTGCTTCGAGATCGGGGCTTCATATCGCACGACAGCACCGACGAGGAGTTCGCGCAGTTTTTGCATGAAAATGGGTGGGAGGTGCTGTACACGTACCAGGGAGCGTAAGTGCTTGGCGAGATCATTGGGTCTCGTTGCTGATCGTTCGTGTCGTGCAGGGCGGGCATGGATTACGTGAAGAACGTGGTTAATCCTATCCGCGACATCGCTCCCCGGGACACACTGCGAGGTCTCAGCGAAGACTGGGGTCACTTCGAAGAGGACGTCGTCCTTCTTGAAGGCGAAATACATTATACTCGCAAGCCTGTAAGTGTTACCTCCATCTTCGCATCTCGGACTCAACTCTGAAAATACTCTCACAGGCGAGCTTGCGCTTCACGAGTGCTGCCAGCCGGGACGTGTTTACCAACCTTGTGCTGCACTCAATCAGCGCCACCAAAAATGTGCACGATCTGGCAGACAAGCTCGCCGAGCGCATGTACAAAATGAGCAACGGCCGCATGTGGATGAGCGCCCACATGCGCCGTGGAGACTGTGCGTGCCCTTTCCCTCGAGCCAGGCGTTGTATTGACGAGGATCGCATTCAGTTATCCGGACGAACTGGGTGATGGAGGAAAACATCGAAGCGCATTTCAACAGGATCAAATACAAGCTGGAGGAGGGCCGGAAGTCTTTGCGCGCGTTGGTTGGGTCGACGATGTATACATACGACATCCCCGGCGCCGTCGCCGACCAGAGCATATCACGGCTCGAGGCTCCGCTCGACACCGACAAGTACGCTTTCCTTCCATTCTTTCCTTTCAATGAGGCTAATGGAAAACCCGCCAGATTCTACCTCGCGACTGACGAGCGCGACCCTGGCAACATGCAGTACCTCGCTGACCACGGTGCCGTCCTCGTCGCCAGTCTGCTCACACATGAAGACCGCCAGCAGTTCGGCTGGGCGCTGCTGCTCACCGACGTGCTCGGCCTCGTCGAGCAGGCCGTCCTGGCGAAATCGAGCTACTTCTACGCACACGCGCTGAGCTCATATGCGGGCGGCACGGTGAACTTACGCGCCGCGGCGGGGCTGGATCCGCGTACCGCGATTATAGATTAAAATGGGATTTGGATGTATTTATTAGATCATGTAGCAGGACCAGGCAGGTCCGCATGTACGTATTAATTATTAATTGCAAAATCTTGCGCAGGGGCCGTCCGTCCAAACATCCACACATGGTCCGTGCGCACGGTTCAGCCTCCTATATAAGCTGCCTCAGTCCGAATTGAAATCTTTACCACTCTGGCCTTTTGGGTATGTTGCAATTTGCTTTCACCGCTCTATCAGTTTGCTGACCACCTTCTCTTCTACAGCTTAGATCAAGTGTAGTATCTGTTCTTAATAGTTTAACCACTATTATGAGGGCACCGCCCTCATTCTTGGTTATCTTATTTTTGCCGCCCTTGCTCCCCTGTGCTCTGCTTGCAACACGGGGGACGTGATGACCTTGGCACTGCACTACCGCCTTGTGTCGTCGGGGGATCCTCCTCTTTCTTTTTGCGTCGTATCTTTCGGCTTGTCATTTGACCTGCAATGGAACGGCGCAAATGGACTGCAGTGGATCTGACCCGCTGTACTTAGACTGTTTATTTTTTGTACAACGCAATGAATTCATATGTTTTGACGGAAAATAACATATAGAGCTTGGTTAGAACGGAAGATAGATTCGGGTGCTGGATAATGGCTCCCTCGGTATCATGAATTTGTTCAACAAATGTTGAGGAAATCATGAATGCCCATATGGATGTTCATCCGACACACTACCGGTGCGTCCGCTCAGCTCCAGTGGATGAATGACAACCAAGCGCGTGGACCGGAATCTCTGAACAGCATGTGAAAGCATTCAGATAAATACTGGCACACTGAGAGTTTGAAAGATATGGTCGTGAGTCCAACCACCTGTTAGAATAAGCCGCAGGTGTCAAGTCGCGCTTGTTGATTTGTCATGGTGGTCAAAGGGTTTGGGGTGCTTGGCTGAAATTGCGAAGGCGGATAACGAATAAATGAATCCATCATTCGAGAATACTGTTGTTTGGAATATGCGGCACACCGTACAGCTATAATGCGCATGGCATCACAGAGCAACCCCAGGAGAGTCTCTCTGGGCCTTGGCTCTCGCCTCCGCCTCCAGCTCACCAAAGGTGCCGCTCTTGAGGCACATATCCCTGAATATGCCACCCTCTTTATTAATCAAGTTCAGCGGGGTGTCGAACTCCGCGATCTAGATTGAAGTATTGTCAACTTTTCAGCAGTTTAGCAATATGGGCCGAGAAACCAACCTTGCCCTTATCAAGCACGATTAGTCTGTCGTAGTCGATGATAGTGCTGAGACGATGCGCGACTGGGTGTAGTTGAGCACTGGTAACACAACGGTGCCGCTTAGATCCATACCTGTGAGAAGTAAGGAGTCGCCGAACTCTTCTCGAATGGTACTCTGGATTTTGGCATCCGTAGCAAAATCGATGCTGCTTGTGGCTTCGTCCAGAATAATGATGGAGCTGTGACGAAGCAGTGCCCTCGCCATGGCAATGAGCTGCCTCTGCCCAGCTGAGAAGTTGACGCCGCCAGCCGAGACTTGTGTGTCGAGCGATATTTTGGCGGTACCTTCCACCTCCGTGGCAGTCGCTGAGACAGAGGATTCGGCGTCACCCGGAATAGACGGCGCACGAGAAGCGTCAAGTGATTCCCTCTGCGAACGATCGGAGCTGTTTTTGAGCAATTGCACGCGGCGGAGCACATCCAAACAGGCACTGTCATCATAGTCACCTGTAGGTGCGGATCGTCAGTGCTGTTTTGGGATATTGCCTAGGTTCCTCACCGAAAGGATCCAGATTGTCGTGTAGCGTGCCAGAAAAAAGAGTCGCATCCTTCGTAGCTAATTAGATCATCCTTTGTTACTATGAACTTGCATACTCACTTGTGGGATAAATGTCTACGCGAAAATGAATCAGTTATAATCAAAATTTACTTAGCATGTAATTTCCTCACCAAGCGTGAACGCAAATCGCCTACGCCAATGGTCGAAATGTCGATACCGTCTATGAGGATTCTCCCGCTGACCGGATCGGTCTTCGGTCATGTCAGATTAATGTAAGAGATAGATAAGACTTGACTCACAAAGCGCAAGATGCTCATGGCCAAAGTAGACTTTCCACTGCCTGCCCCCGTCTGAGTTTCTCAGCCAATACCACTCCAGACAGGAAATCCTACCTGTTCGCCCCAGAAGTCCGACACGCTCCTTTGCTTGCAGATCGAAAGAGACCCCCTGAACCACAGATGGCAAGTCGGGGGCATATTTGACTTCTAAGTTTTGAACAGAAATGAGTGCGTCTTTGGTGTTGCTTGAGGGCCAATAAGCAGGAGGCCTGTTACACTCGATGGTGGCGGGAGGCTCTTGTGGAATCGACAGGTACTCGACAACTCGTTCAACGGAGCTGAAAAGAAAATGGGATTATCAGCTCATCTCCTTTGACACCTCTTGAGATGCGCACTTGATGTCACCCTCCAGGGTCGTGTAGTACCCTTAAGGGAAGAAAATTAGAAGGGCGCACATCGCCGTGAATCGGAGCGGAAGACTTACGACAGGCCCAATAGATGCTAGTAGTGTAGGCCATCGCAGAGGTAATACACAGTCCGGCAGTGCCAGCCGTCACATAAGGGGAGAGAGAGAATAGCGTGGTGATGTACACAGCCAGTGCGCCGAGTGCGTCAAAATAGACCAGCAACCACCGGTTTGTCATCCAAAATGTGTACCAGAGCTATGCAATGAGGTCAGCTCGTGAAAAATTGCAAGTTCAAGTGAGCTCACCTTGGTGGTAAAGTCAAGTTTGGCATGGAGGTCGTTTAAGAAGCGACGTTCTGCCGAGAATGCACGGACAGTGACCAAACCATCGAGCATTTCTGCGAATCCACTGTAAATAGGGGACCGACTGTTGGCCTCCATGCGTCTTAAAGAGCGGCCAGATCTCAAATATGAAACACCAAGCCTTTGGTAGAAAAAACCGAGGAAGATGACAGGAATCAAGAAGAGAGGAAAGAAGTAACTAGGTAAGGCGATTAGCTAGATATCAAGAGGTCTAGGCCATGTGAGATGGCTCACGCAATCGTGGCGATCGAAACCAGTAAGACAGCGAATGATGAGTTGACATTTTGCATGGAGCGCGCCAGTTCGATATCAATAGTCTCAATGTCCTACAGATTGGTCAATAACAACTGTTCCTGCCAGGGCGATGCTGCCGCACCTTGCTGAATCGATTAAGAATTCGTCCTTGAGGAGTAGTATCCTGCAAGTATGTCAGAACGTTGAAGAATGTATGCGCAGGCCAGCGCACTTACATGCCATCTCATGGTCGCACGAACGACTGCGGTCAACAGTCGCTTGAATAATATGCGAGATGCCCGCAGGGCGCCTAGATATTGAATGATGACAGCCAGTATGGCGGCGAGACCGGTCGCAAAGGATATCGCAGCGTAGATTCCTACGTAGAGCATGGGGCGCTCCTGCGCTGGAGGATACACAGTGACGCTAGCATGTGAGAGCGACTGTATATGTACAGCGTGATGGCGGAAGGATGGATGAACAGAGCCTCGGAAGAAGGTCTGATCATCATTGGTCGTCATTGAAATCATAGGCAGCATGGTCATTTGGTCCCCGCCGAATGCATACGCTTCCCCCCAGATGCCCATGAAGACTCGCTCTCCCACTCCCAGTGCCTGACCATATATATTGTTAGTCTTCACTCGCATGGGTTTCTAAAAGGAATCCTTGCCTCGCTCAGGAGAATCAAAAATACTAGAATAATCCAGGTCCCATGCCAGCTGCGTGAACTTGCATTAGTCAATGCGATGTTCATATAAAAGCGCACTTACGAAGCTTTCAGGTAGGTGTTGTAAATGTTCCATTTGACACTCCCTTCTGCTCGGTGCTCGTCCTCAACCAACTTTCTAGGTTTCTTGGTCCCATCTGAGGGCTTTCCCTTCCCTTCCAGGGGAACACGATGTTCTATGACCTCAATCGATACCAAAGGCTCCTTTTGCTCAAATGTAATGTTTTCATCCTCCATAATAGATCCCAGAACGCCTTGCGCACGCAATTCTTCGATCGTGCCCTGAGTATCGATTCTGCCATCCAGCATACGGACTAGATAGTGAGCGCCAGGAGTCACAAGTTCGACGTGGTGTGTTACGAGCACCTGAGAGACCTTCATTCAGTGATTTTTCACAGCAACATTGGCGAGTATTTACCACCGTGCGATGTTCGAGCAGCGGGCCTTTGAAGAGCCTTTCAAATAAGAAGCGAGAGGTATGACTATCCTGGAAGAAGTTCAATCAGGGTGAACTTCCGGGATGTTGGCAGCACATACCACAGCGCTGAGGGGGTCATCGAGAAGCACGTACTTGGTGCGAGCATAAACAGCACGAGCCAACGCAACTCTGGAGCGCCAAATCAGACTGGATCAAGGATAACCGTGCAGTAGCCATTTACCTTGCCTTCTGTCCTCCTGAGAGACTTACACCCCTAGCACCAATTTCAGTGGCATCGCCATCTTCAAAGATATGTAAATCCGGTTGCAGAGCACAGCACTCGATAACAGTGTTGTATCTCTCCTCGTCGTAAGGTTGCCCAAAGAGGATGTTGTCTCTAATCGATTGATGACGAAGCCAGGGAGACTGGGCTGCGTACGAGATGGAGTGCATGTTTCCAAACTCGTCAACTTTATCGGTATTCTTCGACATGACGATACGACCTCCAGGGAGCAGGGTCATCTCGCCAAGCAGAGCCATCTGCATATATACAAGTCAGAACGCACAGAGTTCCACAGAGCCTGACAGGTGCATACCAGCATGGCGCTCTTCCCGCTAGCCGTAGGGCCAGTGATCATTGACAGCTCGCCCTCGGGAAATATAACATTAATGTCCCTCAGCTCAAAGCGACGCTCGAATCGTAGCTCTGCGTCGGTAGTACTAGGAGCCTGATCGCCTTCGTGCTCCTCCACTTCATTCCACTTGAACGATGCATGTTGTAAGCCAAGTCGGGAGTCAATATTCCGATCTGCGGGTGGAACAATGCTGTCATATTGATTGAGAGAGGAGACCTGCTCGGACACTTCATCTTCTTCTAGAAACTTCCCAATTCTCTCGACGGACACCTTGGTCTGGCAACCGAGTGTAAGTCAGCGATGTAGGCATTGTGAGGACATCTACATACCTCCAAAATTTGCACGATAATCGAGGGAAGGCTTGTCAGTGGCTTTCTAACCATAGCAAAGAGAGTTACAGACTGTAATACATGTAAATGAACATTCGAAATGGTGGGGAGGGAAAGAGTGGCTCACAGTGAAAGCGACACTGATTGTCATGTCATTCCCCGAATATATATACACCCAGAATGAGACAACCGCCACAAGAATTGGGGAAAAAGTGAATGATAGATGAAAAAAGGCCGAATTGATTCGAGCTATGTCCACCAAGCTGCGGTTAGAATCATCCACTTTCCGTGTACTTTGAAGTACTGACATTTGATGATCCAGTTAAGCTCGTGCTTTCGTGCATTCATGACCCGCTCGATCCACCTCCCTTCCCATGCAAAGAACTTGACGAATTTGACCTTGACAAAGGTCAATATCATGCCACGACAATATGATTTTTCAAGAAACGCACTGCACTGATCAGTTCATGAACTAGTTGCATTCGCTTATCCCGCGCGACGGAAGTCCCCTTCTGTACCTTGATAGCTCGCTTGGTCATGAAAGAATTGATGGGGAAAGAAGCAAACATCATGGCATAACCTGCGAATGCAGACCACCCAAGGAGACGATAGAGGAATATAGTCCCCAGGAGAATCTCCAGCGGACTTTCATAAAGCATATTAAGCACCCCCATAGCTGAAGCAGACTACATTTAGGCTATCTATGAGCAAAGCTCCATTGGAGGGCATAAATAACTCACCCGACTGGCATCGACAGACATGAGAGTCACAATTTTTCCTATGTCGGCTCCGGATTTCAAGTCATTGGCCTTGTCTGCACGCCAGTTCCATCAGCGTCCGTAACGCTTGAATGGTTTTAAACGCGCACCTGCAGCAGAAGCATTGATACTTGCAGCGTCAGCCTTCTTATCCGCTGCCTCTCGCAGCTTGTCTTTGTCGACTATGCCTGAATAATCCTTCCTCTTCAGTGCCTTCGCGTAGATTGCAGCCATTAGCTCCGCGCGCACGCGACAACATGCCCGCCTGCCTGCCCAGAAACGAGTAAGGTCACATTGACTCTGCAGTAGATTTCGTTAGGCCGGATCGTTTGGTTGGGAAGTTATCAAACCTTAAGAAGGCGAAATACAAATGCCAGAAACGCGTAGAGATAGGCATTAGACCTCTCTTCTGTCGTGATATCCTCATGGTCCACCTGATCGAGGAGCTTTCTGAGATAAAATGGGCCTGCGTAGGAGAATACGACACCGAGACAAGTCAGCGACATATCGAGCATCATATCGTACTTGTTCGCGGCCCAGATACGTTTCAATAATGTCGGACGTCTATAAAGCACATATTGGTCTCGCGTCTGCATCGATAAAGGGAGCATGTCTCACATAGTGCTGGCAAACTTTGCAAAAAGCGGCTTTGACGACATTGTAGGGGATAGTTTCCATATGTCTGATTCGACAAGGGTTGTGTGTGTGCCCTGTATGAAAAGTTTAGAAGCAGGCTTCGCAAGGAGCTCTCGATAGACGCAAACCTTCTTCATGATGGGACTCATCCAAGAGAATGTAATCCAACCCCACAAAGTCACGTAGTCATCAGGGGAGACAGTAACACCCTGCAAAGCGTCAATTGGCGAATACGGTCCTGATGCTTGATAGAAATAACGTACAATATCACTCTTCCTGACCTTGTTGCTAGGTATAGCCAAGGGCATGCTGAGAACGACGCACAGCAGGGCTATGGTCGCGACTAGATTGAAGATTAAGGAAGCAATGACTCCTACGCCAGGCGCCGGTTGGGCGTAGACATCCATGTCATACAGGACTCCACCCAGGAGTAAAGAGCCAGCGAATAAATGAATGAAATAGAGCGTGAACAAATCATAGGCAGCGGTGGCTTGTGCATTCAAAATTGGACGCAATGCTGCGTAGAACCAGGTCGCGGCACGGAGAATGGAAAATATACCCTCAACAGTTCCATCAGGCACAGCGAAGATGGTATAGCATCCAATGGTGAGCCAAATCATGGTCTGGAGCATGGCGACCAAAAACATTGTGAGCGTCTTCCACATAGGTGACCAGACTTCGACCTCATCCTCTTCAGGCTCTTCCTGAGATTTCTCCTCGCTGATGTCTAGTGCTTCTGCTTCATGAAGAGTAAGAAAGTCGGTGAACAGGGCCGATTTTATGGAATTATTGACGCGCTTTGGCAGACATGCTGTGGCACCCAGAAATAGGACCAATATGGTCGGTGCGATTGCGGCCCATGCAGCTCTAACGCATGGCTGATTGAAGTCTGCGCCATTCGCAGCTGTGCAGATGGCAGGCATTCAAGTGCCAGTCTGCAAACTGATCAGGGATATGTCATTGAGAGAAGGATATAGCAGACGTACCAGAACGAGATTTAGACCGACCCAAATTCAGTTTTGGTTTGAAGGAGTGTCTCTCCAGTCGAATAAGCAAGCGTGCAGTACAAAGCAAGGACGAAGGAAATTAGGAAACTATAGGGGCCCGAGAGCAACCTGCATAAGTTCCACGTAGTAATGCTGTACTTTGATGAGGGAGTGAGAGAGACGGAATCCTGATATTCTTATCTAAGGGTAAGCCGGGTCGGCGATCAACGACGACGTTGAACGTTGAATGGTCATGATCAATATGGCGGCGAATGGCCTCCAGTGATCGTCCAGACGACCACTGCTGACACCGCTGTCAGTGCTACTACTGCCACCGCTACTATATGTGGCTCGATGGCAGTCGGGCTGAAGTACTTTTGAAGTCAACCTGATTTATTGACTCAAGCGTAGTTGTTGGCCAGATAATAGATCGAATCCCTCGCCACTCCTTCGAAAGAAGTACCATAGGAGATCTCGTACCAGCGCTCCAGATATTGAGAAGGTCAACATCTGACATCGCAGGTGTCTGAATTGACAATAATATTGATATTTCTCGAACACTGGACGTAAAAAAAAACTATCTTCCTTAGACGATATTCGAAACAAGAACTCAATAGAAGCAGGTATGACTCGTGAGTCGCTGGAGAGACTAGACTTCTTAAATCATCTTGCCCGACGAACCGTTATCGCTCCGCGCCGGCGCGTCTTGCATGATCCCCAGATCCTTATGGACAGAGACACTCGAAATTAGTTCAGTGTCGTTTCATCGACGTATGTGGCCTGAGAGAACAGGGATGTCCACCAAATCCTTGCAAGCTGACCGAGAAGTACTCTTGTCGTGACGATAGCAAGGCACGGGTGCATTTCATGCAAAGTGATATTACTAGCAAGATGGTGAATAGGAGATCGATACGGTGCCAGAGGTCTGCGAGGATTTCAAGCCGCTGGTGCTGATCTTGGCTGAAGCGCCGCTGCTTCTGCAGACCAGCATGTCAATGTACTGCAGGAACAGTGAGAGCGCACAACTTCATAGTGGAAATGACCCAAATCAGTGCTCCAAGCATCCATCCTAGACGTGGGTTTGAGTTTCCTACGACGAGTTATGAATAAGTGATGTTGAGGGGCACAGAATCGGCCCGGAATCGGTCGATACTACTCATAGGCTTCGTCGTTGGCAAGTACACTCATCTGAATTCTGGATGACGAAGAAAACTGGTGGCCTGGGCGTGCTGTTCCCAGACAACGTCAGACTAAGAGCCACCTGGCAGCAATACGGAAGCAACATACCAGATATTGTGCCGATTATCTCATCTTGGAGCATTGACTGTAGATTAGAACTGTAAATGGTCCCGTCAGGTGAAATCAAGACGCCCGGTTGGCAGTGCGGGGACGAATGTGCACGACGGCAAAGTAGGTGAAAATGAAAGATAGATCGAATTGGATCAAGACACAATACGATACGCTACCGGATGCCAGATATTGCAATCGTGCCTTCCATCTCTACTTTTTCTTCTTCTTTGGCTTCTTCTTCACCCCTCCTGCAGGTGTGCCCGGCGCTGAGGGCACCACGCTAGATCCTGGGTTTGAGGGGGCTGGGGCCACATCTGCGGGAATCGATGCGGGCTCCGGCTCAGAAGGTCGTCTGTTTTGCATCTTTTGCATCAAGGAAAGGTTCAGGGCCTCAAATCGACCAAGAAATATGGAGGAGTATGTCTTGAATTTGAGACACTGCGAAGATTTCAGATGACCTTGCAACGTCAATGAGGCAGCCACACGCACTGTGGTGTTGTCCGTAATTTTGAGGACGAGCTTCCCCTCTGACGATTTCCATTTTACGCAGTAACGGGTCTGAAATGCAAAACTTGTTCAGACTGCGGGATCGATCGCGAGGCAAGTCAAGACGCACATCTTTTGGAGATTTAGCATAAAGCGCCTCTGCTGCCTCTTGATACTCCTGCCATGAATGAATGTACATGCCAGCATTGACAAGAGTCTCGAGATCAGATCGGCAATTGCGAGGGCAAGGGCAAGAGCAAAGATTGGGCCCGGAATTTCACCCCGATCAACCCGCCTCCACTAATCCGACCTGAGAACAAACTTTGTGAAATAGTCGGCGCACGTTAGCCTTGCTTCCTTCCTCCTACCATCCATCCTGTTATATCCCACAATGACAACCCAGCAACCAAAACGTAAGTATCAGATAATGCCTTGAAAGACTTTATGCTCACTGTTCATTTTTTCGGAGCTTAGCCCTACCATTCGTCGCAACTTTCGCGGCGGGTGCCATCGCTGGTGTCTCGGAGATCCTTACATTTTACCCCCTCGGTGAGGCGTTCCATTGCTTCTCTATAGACTAGCCTCTGAAGCAACTCTCACCCAGATGTCGTGCGTTCAGCTTCATTCCGACTCGGAAAGGGGAACCTTCAACTCACTCATTTCCCCACCTTTGCAATGCTTATAGGTCAAGACACGAATGCAGCTCGAGACTGGAAAGTCATCTTTAGGACTTGTTGGTAGCTTCAAGAAGATCATAGCCGAGGAAGGGTACGTCCATGATGTCACACGAGCACATTCCGCGCTGACCCAATGGCATGCAGTGCTGGGAGGCTGTATAGAGGTGGGCCAAAGCTCCAGGATGCATTCGAACACTCTCCTGACGCTATTTCATAGGGCTCGTTCCACCACTCTTGCTCGAGGCACCCAAGCGTGCAGTCAAGTTGTATGTCCTCTCTATCTCCATTGCGATTAGCTCGGCCTGAATCCTCGTGACATAGCGCTGCCAATGACTTCTGGGGGAAGACTTATCTGGGGCTGACTGGCGAGACCAAGATGACCCAGCAGCTCTCCATCTTGACTGGCTGCAGCGCCGGTGCCACGGAAAGTTTCGTGGTTGTTCCTTTCGAACTTGTCAAAATCAAGTACGTTCCCTTGGTCTTCCGCTCGATTGAAGCAAATTGACGGTGTGGCATCTCAGATTACAAGACAAGGCGAGCACGTTTGCTGGGCCCATCGATGTTGTGAAACAGGTCGTAAAGAAGGAAGGTCTCTTGGGATTGTATGTCGGTATGGAGAGCACTTTCTGGCGGTCAGTTCTAAATCATCACGCGTTTCTCCCCTGCTGACATCGAAACAAGTCATCTGTGGTGGAATGGAGGCTTCTTCGGATCGATCTTCCAAGTTCGCGCGTTACTTCCCAAGGCCGATGTGAGGAGTCCGTATGATATCACGAGTGCGCATTACTGAACGCATAACGGCGATTCCAGAGCCCGCAAGCGCAGCTTTTGAACAATTTCATCAGCGGTAGCGTCGGCGGTTTCGTCGGAACTGCTTTGAACACGCCGTGCGTCTCATGTCAGCTCTCTTCGCATATTGGGCGGAACTGACTTCGTATAACTCGCGTTCAGATTCGACGTGGTCAAATCTCGTATACAAGGCACGGCCAAAGTGCCCGGTGTTATACCCAAGTACAACTGGACTTACCCCGCGTCAGTACCTCTGTCCTATCAGTGAAACTGTCGCTCACGCATATATCGCAGACTGGTAACCATATTCCGAGAAGAGGGACCAGCGGCTCTTTACAAGGGCTTTGTGCCCAAAGTCCTCCGGCTCGCACCGGGTGGAGGTGTCCTCCTGCTCGTTGTCGAGTTCACGCTAGGCGTCTTCAGGAAAGGTGCGCATGGTTGCGACGTTCGCAAATTTCGGATATCTGATTTCGACCACTTTCGCAGCGCTGGGGCCACCTTATATTTAATTCTTGGTTATAGACATGGAACTGTGCTCGGGCCTAGAAATGTTTTCACGCTCCTTAAATTCAATTCTCATTACTTCTGTTGTATCTATGTGAGCGCTATGGCTTCGTTCGTGTTCGCGTACTGTGTAACACCAGGAAGTTGCATATAGCTGACGCGCTACTATCTACTGCAATTTACTAATCCTCCAGCAACTTTAGAAACCTATGGTTTGGAGAATACAAATATAGGACATCTACATCATCTGCCATTCGTGAAGATCGTATCCAGTGTCTCACTGATGGCTTCGTCGACGGCGCCTCCTACGACATCGCTTCGTGAACGGCTAAGAAGTTGGAGTCGTACCGCGAGTGTTGCACCTCTGCGCTGTACTTGTTTCATCAAAGTTTGCGAAGAAGTGGATTTGTATTATGAAATTTAGTATAGCAATTGTTTGTCCTAGGAGGGTGGTAGATGTATAGACTGAGTCATTCGCGTAGCAAATGCCAAATGTGGGTCATCGACACATCGCATATGATGCCAATTAGGTGCGAAGGTATCAATTTCTACGGACAACGCTATTAGCACACATCGAAAGGTGGGTTTGAAACCGACGTACATTTCTTGCCTTTCTTTCAAAAGCTGGGTCCACGGAGGCAGATCAAAGATACCGGGGAGCTTCTCCCAGAACTCAAGCCGCCCAGCTGCGTGTTTGAGCCGCCCCTCCTTGATGCATTCGTCGCATAAATCCGGAGGTGCACAATCAGACCACTCTACCAATGCACGAAGGCCTGGACGACTGTTGAAGTGCTCCAGACTGTAAGCCTGTTTAGCCTTTTTGCAGATTTTACGCGTGGTACAACTCGGGCCCAGGCTGTCGCAATCATGTATCCACCCGTAAGTGGTGTCAGCTTGGATTTCGCAGCAAGCTCGATATCCTCCTAAACAAACGATTTGATCTTGATGAGAAAGAAGAATTTTGGACTCGTCATCTATCACCAAACCGGTGACAATGTCTGCAGTTGAGTAACGATAGCAGCATTGGTAGAATACGAAGGGAAGGAGTGAAAGTAGTCCGCTCCTGCGCGCCAGAATCACAACCTCCATGTACTCCAAGTCTTCGACCAGTGTCCATTCATTTGGTAAAGCATCATAGTCTGTCAGGGTGACCGGGATTTCTTGGTACATTTTTTTCACCGCCTCAGCGTATAGTTTTTGAATATCATATTTTTTCCCCAGGCAGATGAATGCAGATATGACGGCCAGCGGTAATTGTTCTCCGAATGCTACGTATCTAAACGCATGAGACCAGTAACAATGAGATAATATGCAGACAAAGCAGGTAATCACGCACTCTCGTTCGAATAATGCTTTTAATACATATCGCACTTCGTCAGCTGAGTCGGACAAATGAACGACAGGACATCCTTCAACCAACTCCGTGTCACTTGATGTTGGCTGGGGAAGAGATAGCATATCCTTGAAGACAGAAGAGTTTCGTTGAAGAATGCTTTTGACCACCTTGAACTGCGTGTTCTCGGCTTGTAGGATGATGTTACCATCATCGTACCAGACGTCCTCAGATCTTACTGGTTGGACGAGGGATGAGAGATCTCCAGAAGGTGTTTCGGAACGTCTGCGTTTTGCGGGTGGCTGACCATCTGCGGACATTTGAGGCTATGGAGAAGACGTAGAATGGGTGCAAGGTGCAGGCTCAAGCTCTCAATTGCAAGCGAATTGCAAGCTGGCTGGTTTAGGGCTGGTGCGAACGCGTTAAAATATTGTTCCCGACAGTCAGTCATCTTCAGTCACGCATTTGAAACGCGATCGATGTGATCGCCACGGCCCTTGGCACAAACAGAGCTTCAAGTCGCCGTCCTGCTGGACAATTTGAACACAAGCACTCAATCAACGGACTTTCATAGCCTAAAATGATTGAGACTGAATTGACGCGAGGTTAACGCCACTCAAGCCAATATGTAGTACTTCATTCACTTCAGTAGCTGCAAACCAGTGCAAACCTTGGCCTGAATTACTTGCCCCGACAATTGTCCAACTCTAACCATTTGTCAGGGTCAGAAGCATCCCAAATGTCACTGTCTCATATACTGGAGCTGGACTGCCAACGCTTTCTTACATTGCCGTCTCCTCCCCAAATCACGGTGCCATCATGAGCGCCGACTCGACGATGCTCAATCCCAACACTCCGATGGCATTTCTCACTCCTCCGCAGGCTCGTCTGTACGAGATCACTGGCTACGTGTACTTAACCAGTGTGGGGGTACGTAGGTTCTCTACTCTGCTTTCCGCTGTCTGACTCGGTGTCATTCCAGGCATTGATATGGGATTGGTTCATGTCTGTGCCAGACGAGTATCGAATGTTATCTGCAGGGGGACTATCTGTGCACAATGCAATTTATCTATGTGCTCGGTAAGCCTTCAGCTAGATCAATACTCTCACTGCCAACTGGCCCTGACCAACATCCTGATCACAGGTTGTTCACCCTCGCATTCTGTCTTGCCACCACAGTGTTCTGGGGTGCGCACGACATTTTAATCCCATACCAATTAGCTGAAAAGTTCTCGCAGTTGGACCCGTCAGCAACTGTCACGCATTGATATACGTCAAAGCTACCTTCGTCATTCTTGCGGTGAATGCGAATAATCTCCTCTTTCTCGTTCGCGTACACGCTCTGTATGGCAAGGCGCGCAGCGTAACGACCTTCTTCAGCTGTTCGTGGTTCGTCGTCTTCGTCACCACGCTCTCTGCACCGTGGGCATTCGAAGTCCATGTGAGTCTTCTTGATGTCTTCGCGAGTGGATGGATCGTTGAAGATGATGGCAAGAATATAGGGTCGACACACAGATGCATCCTTCATGCCCACTTATGGCTCGCATCAATAAATATCGCCAACGCAGTGAACAGCACACTCGTCTTCCTAGCAATATCCTATCGGATTGCATCACAAGCCACTGGCGGGACGGGATGGCGCGCAGCAACGCGGACTTTCTTCAATGGTAACG
>JACXVL010000192.1:51253-84186 GCA_014898675.1 Athelia sp. TMB
TTGATTCCGATTCACGCGTATCGCTCACAGGAACTCCGCGGCTATCGACGTCGCGCGCCGATCTCTCTAGAATGAGCTCAACATTGTCCGCCACCCGCAAGCGTTTCAGCTTCTTCGGAGGCTCTACCGTGAGCAAACCCGAGAAGACCAAGAGCAGGCGCAGTACTTCCGACAAGAAATCTACGAAGATTGGCGAGATGGGCGAGATCATGCAGGAAGAGGATGAACAACCCAAAACGGCGGCGGCTGGAGTCACTGCCACGGATGTGGCAGCGGGCGCTGCAGCGACCATTGTAGGAGCCGCGGCGGCGGTTGTAGGAGCGGTCGCTGTCGTCATTGGGTCCCCTCAGCATGAGCATAGGGATCCTATCCAGGACACCGTGACAGTTCCTGTCGAATCTGTGGCAGGAGAGCACACTGCCACTGCCGATGCCGCGGTCCCTGAGCCTGATGCTGCTGGCACCCAGACCGCTATTGACACTGCCACCACCGCAGGTGCAGATGCACATGAGCTTACTTCAGCTGTCGTGCCTGCAGCCGTTCTAGAACAATCAGCAGATGCAGCAGTTCCCGAGTTGACACATACCATGATTGCAAAGGATGTCGATGTTCTTGAGCCTGCTGTGGCAGAGGAACAGTCCCAGGTGGCTGACACTTCTGTTGCAAAGGGCGCAGATGTGGATTTCGCCGTCGCTGTCAGTCCGGCTGCCGCTATCGAGCCTCTTCAAAAACAAGAGGCGGTCGACACTGCCACTGCAAAGGATATCGATAGCAGTGAGCTCACAGCTGCCGCTCCTGCCGCAGAGGTGGAGGAACATGCCGAACCCAGCACTGAACAAGACGCTGCTGATACATTCCAGAAGTTTACCTCTGAACGTGAAGAAGTCTCCGTTGCGCCTGAAACAGTTCTCGCGTCTGGTGAAACTCCTGGACCCCAACAAATTCTCGACGCGAGCGAGCCTGTGCCCGCCGAGGTACACCAGGTCCAGGAGTCTTTCGTGCATGATGTCAATGCGCCCGGACCAGAGACGGCAATGGATACTGAGCCAGCGACTATTGAGCCACTCAAGGACCAAGAGGAAGCGAATCAAGCCGCTGCTACCCCCGAGGAGCATTCTCACGATGCGCCCGAGGCCGAGCCTGTCGTTGAGTTACCAGCTGTGCCCATCGTATCAACGTCTGTAGAGGACGTTGCTCCCGCTGCCGAAGTTGATACAAGTGCGTTTCTCCTCCTGAAACAATATGACCAAACTGACAGCCCTCGTTTATAGCCGAGCCTGCGCCAGCCACAGAAGCAGAGCCTACGCACGAGACTCCTGTGGATACCGACGAGTAAGGCTCCTGGCATCGATTATATCATTCGGTTTCCTTCTTTCCATCTCTTAATTTATATACCCACCAGTTGTTTCAAACAGCAGCTCACATTCATTCAGTATATCCAGAATTCCGCCCTGCGCTCCCTACCAACCCTCACTATCCATCCATCGTCACCCGTCTTCATCTTCGATTTTCTCGTTCACCGGCTCTTATGCATAATGGATTGCTTCGATCACATTCTACCAGGGACTGTCTTCCGCTGGTTCACTATAGTACTTGCTCCGCCTAACACTTACCCACCTCTTTTATTCGTTGTTGGCTTCGTTCGACATATTAATGGTTATCGGTTTCGACCATTGCTTTGAGCCGTTGGAACGGAATACTGATCAGTCTGAAAGCACTGGCGATGTACAGTATGAGTTGTCTGCAGCAAACTTTACCGCTTGTCACCCAGCCGTGGCGCGCCATATAGGACGTGCTGTGCCCAACCTAATGCTTGATACCACGCGAACCTGTTTTCGTTATCCTCTGAATGCAATCACGCAGCATATAGTAATACTGATTGGGCAAGCCAGAAGAAGGGAAAATATCCTGGACCATACGCGTTTGTGGCTTACCCACAAAAGGTCCGGCTGAGAACTCCGAGTCGATTTGCTTTGATCCTGGCTGACTGTTTGTCTCACCTTCCTCTCACCATCTCATCCACCTCGCCTGGCTTCGAGCGTTTTATCGCTTATTCTGAAACCAACTCACAGCTCTGCACGTAGTCGCCCTGCCCCCACGGTGAGCAGATCTCTGAATCGCAGTGCTACTGGTCCAATTCACCACTACACGCGTCGCAAACCTATTTATCATGCCCGCCATCATCACAGCTCACCATATCGGTATTGTAAGCCATATCAATATTGCTTTTTTCATCTGATAGCTGATTGTGCGTGCTGAAAAAGCACACCATTAACTCACTAACATCTGTGCCACCAACGACCCCTATCTATTGTTGAGGACATACCATACCCCTCTCCGGCTGACCAGTCAGGCCCGGCAATATGGGTCGTGTATAACCCTGAAACTCCAAATCTTCAGAACGTATGTGCTCTTTCCACTCATGCTAATCAGCGACGCGCCTTGTCAGCGTGTAGTCGTTTACATTCCCCACCGTGTCAGCCTCCACCCCTGTCAGACCGCAACCCCTGTCAGCTCTCTATTCCTCCTTTTACTCCTCTCTGCGAATTGAGCCTTGTACTTTGTCTCCTCAAACTGCCGATCATGAGACCTGAATGCCCTGGTCACGGACGCTTCTACATGATCTCCATCTTTTTATCGACCACCAACACACAGACTTCCTCGCTTGTTTTATGCTTCGCGCACTGCTTGGGATACTGCCGTCGTCAAGATTGGTCGATGCGGGCAGCGCGCAAGGAATTTTCAAAAAGATCGCGGTTATGATTGTTGCGATTGGATAACAGGTGCCACCATGCGCTCTCTTGCCAGTGGGTCGATGGACTGCGACTCTCTTTAAGGGGCTCACAGCATATAATACACGAGTGCCCTCCAAATCAACATCGCCTGTGCTGGCTGCTGTTCAAGTTCGAGACTGGCATCAACTTTACGCTCGAACGAAATTGGAGCCTACAGGACCGGGGCGTGGAATTGATGATATTGGGGACGGCCCTCAAAAGGGAATACGTATATGCCGGAAGAACTGGTTCAGGCTGCTAGATAATAACTGGCGACGGCATTCCATACCTCTAGGCCTCAAACCTTGCAGCATAAACACCCTTTTTGGAAAATGCAATCTTGAACTTTGAATTCAGATCCCACCTCAAGAAACCAAGTGCAGCTGGGGGACAATTCTCGACCTTCTATGCCGAGGTTTATCATCGGCAATATAGTCATAAACTACAAGATGTGCACACTGGGAAGGGACCTAGACACCTACACATTTGACACTGATGCACTTAAGGTGAGTGTTCTTCAATCACCAGTTGAACATGAATATTTTGGCATCTTTACAGGGCGTTCGAAGTTTGTTGAGGAGTCTATGACAGCGATTCCCATCTCTCGAAGGTACGGCTTGAATTTGAGAGTCCCATTTCCTGGCGTATGATTTTTTTTTATCTGGAAGAGCTCAGAACTAGGTTTTCTCTTCACCTGCTGCTGTCGGAGTTGAGCCCAGGACCGGTGGCTTGAATTCAACCAGCTGTTGATGACCTCTATCGCGGTTCTTGACTTCAAAATGAGCTACGGCGACGTGCTACAGCTATGGTGGACTTCTCTCCATCTTGAAGAACAAATACAACGAACCTGCAGTATAGTTCTAGTGGTATTCCGCTGGCAATTGGCTCTCGCCAGACTCGCACTGGCATTGGCTCTCGCGCCAGCATCTTCAAGTATCAATCAAGTATTGTTGATTGCGTACAATCTTCTTCACAACTCTAACCAGTCATGACTCCTTTTCGCAATGCTATGGTGCTGAATCCATCAGACTGCCATCTTATCTTGGTTCTTCGGTATGCCCGCGTGATGGACGCGTGACGGTCCGTCACTGTCAATGTCAATTCTGAGTCCTCGGATCTGCTCGGACCTATCCCCCCGCCCCCGAATGTCTTCCGTGTGGGTCCCGCATTACAGTACTTACTATCTGGCGCCCCAGGAACACGAGTATTTCGCTGCCAGGTGACGCCTGCTCGTGCGGTGATACTGAAAATAATCAGCATCAACATTTAGGTCGGTTGTGCTGAAGGCCAATGGTACGTATTTCGGGAACAAGCACATTGTTAGTTTCTCGCTATGGGGACACACCAGCTCCGCCACCCACCTTGTTCTTCAAACAAGCATGTCCCTGGCGCTCTTGAGGGACGCCTCTCCGGCATCATCTTCCGTGACACTGTTGCGCCAGGGACAACTGAAGGCTTCTAGCTTGCTTGCCCCAAATGATAGAAGCTACTCGAGGTCTACCAGAACCTTATCACAATCTCTCGTTGCTCTCCATTTCATGAGCCGGGTCTGTAGGGACCCGGCGGCAAATTGAAGTGCTCGCCGTACAACGTGGCCCAAAAAGGACGGCGTTGTTCTGATCGGATCGTACCACGCTGGCCACGCGCGAGTTCGCACGCTCTATTAGGTAGCTACAGGCTCCGATACAAGGGGAATGATATATCGGGACAGGGGTCCAATGCCTGTTTATCGACCTTGCCTTGTCTCGACAATTTAGGCCTCCCCTTATGCCCTCTAGCACATCGCAGGTACAGGCGCGATACGCCGATACTTAAGGCGCCATGATGCTATCCTCATTCCTCGTCCCTTGCGCCCCCTCCCGCCCGAGTACAACCAAGGCATCCCTCCCTTTCCACAATGAGCCAATTCAACCTTGGTCCCCCTCAATGGTTCTATAGCACCTGTTGCTTCCTCGGCTTCGTCATGTGCATGGTTCCACTGCCCTGGCACTTGGAAGGTACTTGCTCTGATGATCGAAATGGCTCTTCGACTAACTCCTTCCTGCAGCTTGGAATACGGGAACATGCCTGTACATGATGTGGACAGGTCTCGGCTGTCTCATCTACTTCATCAATGGTGTTGTCTGGGCCGACAATGTCATCGTCACCCACCCGCTCTGGTGTGACATCACATCTCGCTTCATGACTGGCATGGCTGTGGGTATTCCTTGCGCCGCACTGTGCATTCAGCGTCGCCTCTACCTCATTGCCACCGTTCGCTCGGTTACCACCACCAAGGCGGAGAAGCGTCGTGCCATTTACGTCGATCTGGCCATCGGTGTTGGCATTCCGGTTCTCGAAATGATCCTCCAGGTTGTTGTTCAGGGTCATCGCTTTGATGTCTACGAGACATTTGGATGCTTCCCGACCACCTACGGCACGCCCGTGGCGTATGCACTCGTGCTCACCTGGCCTACAATTATCGGCATGATCTCTGCGTGCTATTGCAGTAAGCCAACTCTCTCCCATTCTGATGGCTTCACACTAATCTATTCCTTCGCAGCCCTGACCATCATTGCCCTGGCTAAGCGTCGCTCAGAGTACAATACGATGCTCTCCAACGGAGGTGTCAACTCCTCCCGCTATCTGCGCCTTATGGCGTTGGCGGCAATCGACGTGCTCTGCACCACCCCGCTTTCCGCCTATCTATCGATCTACCTCAATGCCGTGTCGGGTATCCCTGCGTGGAAGGGCTGGGCCGACACCCATTACCAGTTCAACACCTGGGGCCAATATCCCACCTTCGTTTGGGCGTCGAACTATGACTTTGCGCTTAGCATCGAATTGAGCAAATGGAGTCCCTTCATGTGCGCTATCGTGTTCTTCGCGTTCTTCGGCTTCGCGCAGGAGGCGCGCAAGAACTACCGCCTCGCTTTCGACTCGGTCGCGCGCAAGGTCGGCTACACCACCAGCGGTGGCATGTCGAGCGGCGGCGTCTCCAGCTCCTTCGGCGACAAGAACACCTTCACTTCGGGCGGCCGCGCCACTCTCCCCATCTTTGTGCGCCAGCAGACGACGACCAAGCGCGACCGCGATTCGTGCGTCTCGTTCTCGACGAACCTCAGTCTCGGCGACGTCGGCGGTACCTTGGACGACGTCAAGACCCCTGGGGGCTTCTCGCCAACTTCGACTGGGTCGGGCGACGATTGCAGCTTCGATGACAAGGCCCTGGACATCGCTGAGCCTCCTCGGGCGCTCGCCCGCGATGCGCCCCCGCACTACGATCAGGACGGGAGCGCACGGCCGGAGTCGCAGACGCTTAACATCGTCTAATTCGGCTCGCAGTAACTGCCATCTGTTCCGTTCGTTTCTGCCTTCTTCTGCATATACCACCCCATACCCAATTCCCCAGCTACGTCTTGTTGTTCATTCCGGTTCTACTGCTGTATTTTTAGCACTTTCCTCTCCTCGTTATGTATCGACTCAAGCCACTACTCCACTACATTCCTTTAGTACACCCCAGTCTTTGTGTTCATAACTTGACATCTCGTCACCCGTGTATCCTCGGTTAGATTTCGGTTTCGTACAGATAATAGAACTGTTATGTTCCAAAATTTGTGCTTTGCCTTACTGCAGCCCCAGTTCTACATCAGTATCAAGGCGTTGTCGATGCGGATCATAAGATAAGATTGAGTTGCGATTCGTCCATCATTTTGAAATTGTAACTTTGAATATCAGTGCACGAAGGTAAGTCCACTTCCGTAAACCCTCGCAAAGCACACGAGGATCCAAAGCAATCACCGCATGAATTGCATTGCTTGGTATTTGATATTGCAACAGCAGAACTCATTTGCGCAATTTCGCGAGTTTCCATTCTCCGCGCACAGCCAGGAGTGTTATCGCCGAAATAAGAAAGTCGAGCCCAGTCAAAACCTGTCCATTATGGAAGATTATGGATCACTTTGCGCATCTGCTATCATGCGCACAGGTATGATGGCCGTAAGATTAATGCCTGAATGAGAAGGTTGAGCCCAGGAGAATATATCAATATGGAGACTAATATGATGGAAATGTTGCAAAAGCTAGAATGCGGCTATACTTAGCCATTAGGTATGCTGGATTATGGATTATAACCGTACTTACAAGCTCATGAGATCTAGCATGTAGAATCGCATCAGATTTGTTCAACGTAGCTCGTGCTCGTTTCATTTTTCTCTCTGCCCAGACCGTCCAAGCCAGCATCGTCGTCCCCGACATAAATATTCGCCCGCGGCCCCTCGAACCAGTGAACGCCACCATACTTCGGGAAGTAAAAATACACCACGGACAACACAAGCACGCCACCCAACACGACGACTGCGTAGTTCATCGCTGCTGCATCGGGGGCGGGCGACGCGGGAAACACGAAGATGACGGACATGAACGCCATCCACGTCACTGCTATGATGGCCACAGGCAGGCTCTGCGTGGGTATCTCTGCGATCAGAACATGGATGGCGAGCCATAGACAGAGATGGAACGCACGAATCTCCCAAGATTGAACGGCCCCGGCGTGAACACCTGCCCTCCCAGGAAACGCGCAGTGATGGGCGTCGAGTACGCCACATACTGCCCCAGCACCGCGAGTGAGAACACCGCGCCGATAGCTGCAGGCCCGGCAAACGCGAGCAGCGCGAGCAGCGCCGCCATGAGCGCCGTGAACCACACCGCGTTGACGGGCGTGCTCGTGTGTGCGTTGATGCGGTAGATCCAGCGCGAGAAGGGGAGGGCGCCGTCGCGCGCGAAGGCGAAGGTTTGGCGGGAGGCCGAGGTAAGCTAGGTACATGTCAGTTTGGAGATGTGTAGGTATCAGTGGGACATACATAGCTTGCACCTATCATGTATCTACAACGGTGAGCTTAGCTGCAGCGAATCGTTGGTTGGAGATACGCACTGAGCGATGACGATGAAAGACCATAAAACCAGCGTGCCCTTCTGCCCGAAACTGTTGAAAAAGATCTAAATCACCGTGTTAGTCCACTTTTCGTTGATGCGTACGGGCGACCGACCGTGGCCAAGGGCTGCTCGATAGGACTCGCAAGTATCGCATCGATGTCTGTGCCCATGCAGAATGCCAGCGCCACGTTCACACCTTGCAATGCTGTCACGTTAGCCAATATAAATTTGCCTCAAGATGTATCAGACATCGCGCACCAAAGCCAAGGATACCCGCGATGGAGCACGCAGAAATCATGGCCCACGGGACGGCTATGTTCGCGTTTGCGGCTTCTTCGCTGATGTGCAGAGTCGAGTCAAATGCGCCTACAGATGATGAAATGTTGCTTTAGCATATGATGCAGTTTGAGGCTGGACGGTATTACGCACCGATGGCCCAGAGGGGCGCGAGGAAGCTGAGGATGAATGCGAAGCCGTTGGGCCAAGCGCTGGCTGGGCAAATGCATCAGCTCAGGCGTACTTAACGGTTGCGCTTATACTCACCGTTATCAAAGTTCCCAAACGCATATGACGCAGAGTTCATGAACTCTTTGGGCGTCGTTGCGGGGAGGCCAATCAACACCGCAAGAATAAGGCTGTCTCAAGGTTCAGATGACGTGGCATGAGTCGCAGGAAGAAAACGCACGCGATATTGAGCACGATCCAGACGGTCTGCAGCCTTGCAAGGACTCGTGTACCCATGCTGCTGACTCCTGCGTGACTCAACAAAAGTCCGACGTATATACCACTGCAAGTCCAATCATCAGCACACTTCGAGCGTGTTTGCTCTTGAGATTTGGGGAGGGCGTACTAGGTCTGGGCCGTTGTAAAGGTCATGCCAGTTCCAATGTTGGCAGCAGCGGTGACTTGGACAGCGCAGCCCCAGTCAACTGACACCATGATAGCAATGTTGGTGACTGTGTTATTATCTGGACATCATCGCAAATCAGCCTCAATGCTTATACGCGATCCAAATAAAGAGCATACATCCTACCATCCAGCAAAGCAGTGTGCGCCATCGGGGTGAGGAGAGCTTATAAGTCCAATAATACAAACCACCGCTAGTGGGCATCGACGATCCAAGATCGGCCATTGACATCGCAATGAAAGTAAGAAAAAATGCGCATGTAGCCCACTACCCAAAGCATATGTGAGTAAACTTCACGCAAACAAGTGAAACTATACCACATACACCCCACACAAGCGCCGCCGCTCCTCCATACGGCAGTGCATATACTAGCACAGATCTTCATTTCAAATTGAGAGTCGTCAAGTGATAAGAAGGCGGTGACCGTACGCGATAGAGGGAATCAAGCCGATGATGCTGAAACCTAGGCCAAAGACCTCCAATGGCCTGAAGGCGCGCTTGAATTCTGCATACCAGGACTGACATATAGGCGATGAATTACATATGTATAAGGATTCGTGCGCACCTTGCTTGTAGCCCAAGCTAGCCAAAAGCTGGTCGTCCCCGACAGTCATGCGGGTGCAAATGTCCAGTCGATAGGAGTTTTTCAAGTTGCCAAAAACAAGGTCGGGCAAAGCCTGAAAGCGTTTCCGATAGAAAGAAGGTGAGGATCAAGAGAGGCTTCGAAAGATGCATAGCTGCTTATGTTGATCAGGCTTCTATCGCCAAGTGTGATGAGGAAGTGTACTTACTGCGAATGGTGCATAAACGCCGGCGGCCTTCCAAGTCTCTACTGTGACCGAAGGAGCAATGATCGTGGTTCAGTGGAAACGCTCAGTCTAGTACCACCAACAGAAGACATACATTCCCTCCTGGTACACGCTCAGTGCTCACATTTGACGAAGGCCTCTGGTCATCCATCTTTCCTGCTCAAATGCTCGTTCTTTCTTTCGGAGGCACCTGATCGATATAGTCACCATTGCGCCAACTTCCTACTTATGTTATAAGAACGCACGACAGCTGTGCACCCGAGGGCCAGACCTTTGGGACTGATGGGTGCGACTACCTTGGGAGTCGACGAGCAGTACTCGTGTGTGAGTGTGGATACAAGCAGTACAAGCATGGCCCTCCAGCGATAAGCTATCCACTAAATCAACTACGACTTGTCTGCAGACCGCAGATGACATCAACTTGCTACACCAGCACCATCTGGCATTGCATACTCTGCATCTCCCCATCGGGCAGCCGCTTGTGATCATCTTAGCTCTCACTTGCGTGTCTCCCTCGGTGCTTTCACTTCCACAATGCCCGCCCTCGCGATCCTCCCCTTCGCCCAGTCGAACAACTCGTCGCAAACGACTTGACACTTACGCTCGAAGGCGCCTCCGAGATACGCAATCTCATCCAGTCGAAGTCTCACTAGAGGGTGCAACAATGCAAATCGTGAAATCCACTTGCTACGACTCTTACATGCATGCAGAACCTATCCTCTAGCACATCGTCCATCAATAACAACAATGGATGAGGCAATATTGCTTGAGGGCAGCATACACCCCACGCCCCCTGGCTCCACTGCGATCAAGGCGACTACGTGCATGACCATCTTGAGTGCATCGAGTATGGCTATGGCTACGGTGCAACGGTGAGCGCGAGGGAAGCTCCGTAAACTAGTTACTACATGTGAGAGGCATATTTCCCGATTGGAAAGGTCGGCCAGCTGATGGGAATGCGAGACTCGACCGCATGCCAGATGCCATGTCCGCAAGATCATCTCCCGGACCAAAGCAGAGAGCATAGCTTTGGCACAGGAGCGCCAACCGACATCGCTGCTATCTCTTCTTTCCAATTGCACAGTCACTTCATCGCATATAACAGCTCCAGTGCGCGCGTAGATACCCCTGCAGTCTTCTACTACGCCCACCCTTCGTTCAATTTCACACAGCATCATTCTGTGCCTTACCCTATCATCAGCGCAAATTTTCATATTCGCAGCACGCAAGACTGCGGATCCGGTGAAACTCGATCACCTTACTCGCCTAACCAATCAAGGAGTCCACAGCCTTCAAGAAACATTTTGGGCTTGCTCCATATGTCGCGTTAAACGGGATGTTTCACCCTTGCCCATACAAGGATACGCACGGACGCCGCTCCAGTTGTCCGCGTACGAAAATTGTGCGAACCAACATACCATTTTCTCCACCGAATAAGAGGAGCTCGCTTACAACCACTCAGGAGAAAATGGACCAGCAGGGCGATTTTGCGGCCATCTTACACTCCAGATTACAGATCTGCGCCTGAAGCGCGTGAAGGTTTGGCACACAGCAGCGAAGAACGCATTCGGAGCTGTAGTGACCAAGATTGGGATACAGTGTGATGGGCCTTAGAGGCTAGAAGCCCTAGGAAAACACAAATCTCGCGGTCAAGCTTCGTTGCAAGTCGATAACAAGCGTAAAGTGCGCAGGCGCCAGGTTCTGTGTCACTCTCCAACACGTGCATGCACACGTGGTGGCACTCAAGCATTTTCCCGATGTCTGTTCAACACGCTCCCATCTTCGAAGTTCCACTATCTTTCTACTACCTCATCGCGCCCAGAAGTGTTTCTTCACAGAACTCATCCCGAAATCGGCTCTTCGGCAGATGCAAGTCACCGACCAACGAATTTTCACAACCTGCGATCACTATTTCTCACAGCAAATGCAGTGGTTACAATGCCAACCTACAAATTGTTGCTTGCTGTCTTCCGCTATGCGCTCGGGTCGATGATTGCCGTTTGGTTAAAGGCGACATATGTGGGACGCAATTGTGAATCGTCCCCTCTTGCTGAAATCTCCCATGAACCACACTCTCCTCCTGATAGCCGCATTGCTCGCATACTTAGCTTGCGCCGTAAATGCTCTAGCTATTATCACTAATACTACATTACCCCTCTCCCCAACCACAATCATCTTCGATCCCGTTGACTCCGCCTCTTCGGCCAAATGTGGGACCCTAGAGGTCTATCGCAGCATGTACAGCATCGTGCAAAGCTGCATCGTCACCATTTTGTCATGCGTGTGGTTTGCTGTGCATCCCAATATACCAGCGCCAAAAATATTTCGACCTCGCCATAGCAATCTCTTTGCCAGAACTATCTTGTTCTTGCGGCACGCAATTCTAGATCAAAAACAGGCGGCGGTGGTTTTCATGGTATCACTTCTCGCACCAGAGTGGGTTTTAGCATGGGCATTACGGCAATTACTTGTGGCGCGCAAACTAGTCCAGCAGCTCGAGATCGCGAGGATCGAGGCAAACGAGAAGTACAAAACAGCAACGCCCGAGCCGCTGGAGCCCGAGGGGGACGATCTGGACGGAACAACTCTTGGCAGCTCTATTACTGTTTATACCCGAGAGCATGTTTACCTCACTGAAGATCATTCGGAATACGACCAAATGATGATGGCGAAGAATATAGCAAGAACCAGCGAAGGTGAGTAAAGACATACGCACATGGCAGTGGACACTCGAGGTGCTCATCCTAAAATGCAGTTTTGAAGACTATTCATGCCTTTTTTGCAATCATGGGCGGCTACCACTCCTACAGCAAAACTGGGCCATTGCATCCTCTTTCCCCCAAGAATGTTATCGAGCTGGTCAGACGTGGCCACATAGTCATACCCACAACAGACGAGCTGAAGAACCAGAGCAAGGGAGATGCGCTGTCGAAAAGCATTGCCATCGTGCAAACACTGTGGTTTGTCACGCAGTGCATCGCACGGCGAATTGAGCACCTGTCGTTGACAAACCTTGAGGTGATAACCCTCGCATACACGGTCATCACCGTGGCCATGTACATCGTTTGGTGGGACAAGCCACTCAATGTCATCTGCGCCGTTCGTGTCGCTGAAGAGGAGGGAAAGGAAGAGGAAGCGCAGGGGGCCGCTTTCGAGTCGACATGGCATCGTATCGCGTGCTATGTTATCGGAACACAGGACTTTTTTGTGGACTTGCGCCAGTGCACTGGAGTCCCAGCGTCTTGGGCCGGTGACTGCGACCATGACAGTTACAAATTTGTTGCCGCTGATGTCATCGCGCTCTTGGTGGCGATGGTATTCGGTGCAGTGCACTGCATGGCCTGGTCTTATGATTTTCAATCGCCCCTCGAGCAGCAGCTATGGCGCGGGTCCGCCGTTGTCATCATGGTCTTTCCACCAGCTCTTCTTGTCCCCCCAGCCATGGCAATGGGCATGGGTGCGCTAGGTCAGGAGCAGATATACGTGCTCACAATGTTGCTTTGTGTCCCCCTGGGCTTGATCTATGTCGCCGCCCGCATAATTCTCATAGTGATTGCTATGACATCGCTCAGAAATCTACCTGTTTCCGCTTATCAAACCGTACCATGGACCGTCTTCGTGCCTCACCTTTAGGATGCTCAGGGGCGTATAGGCCTGCTGTAACCCATCATTTATCATGATCTTGCCACAAGATTCTCCAACCGAAGCACAGACATCCGTAATCATCGATGACATGCTTTTTCAGATCCTCGGGACACGTATCACAAAAAATGAGGCACAGATGACTCTCCGGTGAGGTCCTGCGCATCGATACTTCGAACCGCAACGCCCTTGCGAGCACAACCCACTGCTTCAACTTTCGGTTTACTCTAGGTTGGACACTCGTATAACAGACTGACCAGGCATATAAGCGAGAGGTGTAGGTCCGCGGCAGATGGCAATTGTTGGTATTTGGTTTAGCAGTTCTGTTATACTGCGCGTAGCTATCCAGCCCCTACGGGGCCTACTTGAACCAATCCTCTCAGTGAATACGACCTAGAGAATTTTGTTCCTACGTTTATCTTGCATGCATCTTGCATCTACCCCACCTGCCTATTGTTATCCAAATGAAATTCTGGGAATATATTCAGGGCGATAAGCGCGATGAGCGATTTGAAGTTGGCGCACATAAGTAGCCCTGTGCCGATTCAAAAGTATTTTGGATTCTGGGAGTTTGAATATGTGATGGACAAACCAGGCTGGCAAGTAATACTTTCACTCAGCAATGTTAGTAGCCCCCTCGTCAGAGGGGGTCTAGTACAGGAGTAGTGACGAAGATCGGCGGTACACTTATTGTAAAATGAGCTCGTAGCCACAGCTGGCAAACGAAAGGACTGAAGTACCGTGCCTTGATAACATGTTGAGTTTTGTGTATCTGGGGAACACAGTTGAGAGGCTCGACTCTTAGAGACAGACGGTGTATACAGTGGTCTGACAAAATGTAGAGTGCCAGATGTTCAGCAATCACGATTATTTCCACAAAGATGCTTTGGGCATGCTAGGAAGACCATGCAACAATATGTAGCTGACAGGTTTATTCCGGATGGGGTTTTGGTGAGGTTGTAGGACATCGACGTTAACGGTCATGAAGATCAGCCGTGGTGTTGTTTGAGTTGGCGACGGTGGAGATCGACCTTTACTACTAGCTTATTACGGTCACTAAGAGTGATTGCAAATTTAGAATTGATAGCTGAAGAGCCAATCTGCGAAGAAGATCCGAATATAGGTGGTCGGAGGGATATGGTGGTGGAGAGACGATCGCTTTGCAGATGCTGTTAGATCCTGCCAGTGGCCTAGATCCAAGCCGCAAGCGACGAATGACAGCCTACAGGCAAATCGATGTTGTTGGTCAGAACCAAGAGCGGTCTTGAGCAGAGTTTTAATACACGCATTGATGCGAACATGATGCAGTGAGGGGGTTTGAAAGGTCGTGTCACGTCGGTTGTGAAAGTGGCAGATATCAAGGTCGATATCGACATCAAAGTGCTCCGAGTTAGCAGTGAACTGAGTTATAATTAGTTCTTTTCGCAAGTGTCAAATAAAGTCTCGGATGTGATGCCAAATTACAAACTGAGATAGTGGTCGGCAGATGGAAGCGTTGGGATGCATTGGGATGGGTGCTATTTCCAGTTCTCACAGTGAATACAAGAAAGAAGAAGGAAGTGTCAGTTCAAGTCGAAAATAACCGGGCCCGGGTTTTTTTATGAAACGCCACAATGTGGCAACCCAGCCTCCTCAGTGGACGGACTCGTTCAGTTTTCCCCATTCTGCGATGATACATTCTTGCAGTGATGGGGAGACAGCTCACAACGCGAGTCTTTTTTTGCTCCGGACATACTTAGACAAGGCAATCATTGTATTCTATCTATACGTGAATGTGCTTCTCCAAGAGTCAATCACGTCGTAGGACGCTGCTGGGGGCGTCATGGGTCCCGATACCTGCTTCGATGAGGCATCGCCACAGGATCAAAACTATACAAATAGACCTCGTCATTGACGTTGAATTGTAAAATGGCCCGACTTTCACTAATATCCCAGGTGAGAAACCAACGCATCCGATTGAAAAATACCTTTCTGACCCGTTGGCAGGACCCTTCAATGACTCCCGGCATAACAGGCGTCACAGAGGTTGCTAAAACGCATGGCCACTCTGGGCGCAGCATAGCACACTCTCCTATCTCCATCTTGGCCCCTGAACTATTTTCTCGTATATTCGAAATTTGTCTCTTCGACGATGAAAGCACACCGGCATCGCCGCAAAGGCACGTTCGAATGATTTTACCACAGGTATCCTCGTCATGGAGAGCAATATCGCATTCCACCTCCCAGCTCTGGTCGCACATTATCCTCGACCTCCCTCTTGGGCCTCTGCGTAACGAATCACACAGCAGCGCCCTCTCTCGGCGATCCGCGCTCCTGGAGGCGTGGATAGCACGCTCCGCTCAACGCCCACTAACGATCGTTCTGCGCCGCCCGGAGTCCTATAGCACCGACCATAATCTCCGCGATTGGCTCCCCGCTGCCACACAGCTCGTAGCAGGGCTTCTTCCGCATGCCGAGCGGTGGAAGAGCCTAACGGTGCACCTCCCCCTTCCATGTCTCCTCCAGCTCTTTGTGCGATTTCAAGGCATGCTACCGCTCTTGGAGAGCATCGACGTGCACGATCCCGGTCATTGGGTCGGGAAGCACGCCATCACGAGCGTGCCACAGGCACAGTTTCCGCATGCTCCGCGATTGCGAGATGTGTCGTTGGTCTGCCCGAACGCCGCATTGAAGATGGGCGATTTGTCGTGGGGCCAGCTGATTACCCTGAAACTTGCGCCCCTCTCGGAGCCCCAATCCTCGTCCATTTTGATTAGCGACGCTCTACATATCCTCGCACGGAGCAGCATGCTCCAGTCGGGATTCTTGGGAATCGGTGGGCAAGAAGTGAGCGAGCTTCATGACGCAACTGTTGTTGTGCCGGAGTTGACCGAGCTGGGGCTGATGATGCCCGCGACCCAGTGCCGTGCGCTGCTCCGAGTGCTGGAGCTCCCGAGTTTGGAGAGGATGGTGGTGCAACAAGACTGGGACCAGGACGCACTTGTTTCATTTCTGGGCCGCCTGACTCGACCCTTGAAGAGTTTCGCGATGCGGGATACGTATCGGATGACCGATGCGCAGCAATTGCAGATCGTCGGGTGTCTTCCACAGGTCACCTCCCTATCGCTGACCGGTCCTGTGGGCAAGAAAACCTTACGTGCCCTCACTCCACCCCTGGACGGAGAGGCGGAGGGGCGAGAGCTGTCCTGCCCGAATCTGACGAGCCTTCGATTGCGAGCGCAGAATTACGTCCATGACGAGGCGTTAGGCGACATGATAGAGAGGAGGTGGCGCCGCCAGTTTGAAGGGGTTGCACGGTTGAAGAGTGTACATGTAGACTTCAACGCGTCCGGGGGCCAGAGTTGGAAGGGGGTGCTGGCTCGGTTGGATGTCTTCCAAGAGGAGGGCCTCAAGGTTTCACGGACCATCTGTCGAATCTGAACTGTATCATTAGTTTGCTTTCTCGACACTACCTGTATCAAATAGTTCACTTATTACTATGGAATTATCGTTTCATTATTGAAGATAAGTGTTACTCGAAGTTGACTCGAAGTTTGAATTGACAGCAGAAGTCAGAATGCAAAGAGCTAAAGCCCCCGAGCAAGAGATCGGGCGACGCGTACGCGCCTCTCATCCACAATCCACCACCGTGTCCCCTCGCCGTTTGCACTGAAATGTCTCCTCAAGCTCAAATGACGGTCGATCCAGCAAAACCTCCTAAACTTGACCTCGATGTCTTCATATCGACTGCGATATCAGCTACTCCTACCGAGCTGCACCCATACTTTGAGTCTTTCCGGAATCTGCACACTCGCAAGTACGCATAACTGTTCATGTTCATGATGATTTGTATAACCTTTCCCTGGTTACTTTGATCTGCTCTGGCGCATAGATTATGGCATCAATTATCCCTCAAGCTAATGGACTTCTTCGATTACCCGCCCTCGAAACCGTTCCGGGTGGATACATTCGAGAAGTTCGTGCGGGACTTTGAGTCGAAGCTGAATCAGCTGCGGCTAGTGGAAATGGCTGTCAAAGTATCGAAAGATATATCTAGTGCGCCCCTGCCTTTTATGTTCGACTGAACTCAGCTGACGCGACACCCCAGACCCGCAAACACATCTAACGTTTCTCACATCTCTTCTTGCGCGCATCGACGCCGAGAAGTCACAAGAGGCGCACGTGCTCTTGCTCTCGGCGATCGCGCATGCGAAGTTGGTCTATGGCGATTTGGAGGGGACGAAAACCGATATGGATGCGGCGTGGAAGGTGCTCGACAATCTCGAAGGCGTAGAAGGCACAGTGAATGCGGCTTACTATGGTGTCGCGGCGGACTATTATAAGGTACAAAAATGCGCCATTTACAGAATATGTTGTGACACTCATGGCGAAATAATAGGCCAAAGCGGAATACGCGCCTTACTATCGCAACTCGCTCCTCTACCTCGCATGTGTTGATCCTGAAAAAGATATGACACCTGAAGAACGCCTCGGGCGCGCACATGATCTTGGCCTCTCGGCTTTCCTAGGAGACACCATTTATAACTTCGGTGAACTGGTGCGTTCTCGTTCATCCTTGGACTTGTCCAAAGTTAACTTCAGAACTGGCAGCTCATGCACCCTATACTGGACGCACTAGACAAGACACCGCATGAATGGATTAAGAAGCTCCTCTTCACTTTCAACGAAGGCAACATTGGCAAATTTGAGGCTCTCGCGCCGCTCTTCCCTCGAGAGGTGGGGATAGTCATGGCTCATTACGTTCTGAAATCTAACATGCATCCATATTTTGATAGCCTATCCTTCAGGAGAACTACGCGTTTCTAAGACAAAAGATATGCCTAATGGCGCTTATCGAATCTGTTTTCAAGCGTAACGCCGATGATCGTACCATGACCTTCCAAGAGATCGCCGAGGAGACACGTCTTCCAGTCGACGAAGTTGAGCATCTGGTCATGAAGGCACTGAGGTTTGTTATCTTTGACTATGACATTTAATGAACAATCCTCATCATTTATCTTACACAGCCTGAAGCTGATCCGTGGATCGTTGGATCAAGTGGACTCAAAGGCACAGATAACATGGGTGCAGCCGCGTGTGTTGTCCCGCGAGCAGGTCGGGCAGTTGGCCGAGCGGCTGGATGAGTGGGTGAAGAAGCTGAATGCAGTGGAGCAGCGGATCGCACCCGAGGTCTTTGTTAGTGCGTAAGTGTACGATCTTGCAGAGGAAATGAGAAGAAACGGCGCAAAGATATTGGGCTGAAGCTGTATGACACGGAAGAAATTCCTCCAGGGCCTTTTATGTGAGAGCTCAGGCCCACTGAAGCATAAACTCTCCTATATCAATTCCATGAGATATGTCTTGTCACTGCATGGCTTAATGTGCAAAGACGGATCTTGCCGTGAGTACTTCCACATCTGATTGGCGCCTGCAAATATTACCACCTTACGCGCAGATCCATTTCCATTTCTCTGATCGTTGGAAGCAAACGATAAAAGGTGAGTGTTCACCACTGCTACCTATTTCACAATCTTACCTATTCGTCTTGCACTAAGCAAAAGCATACGATGAACTCAGAGCGCAGCATCGTTGCACAGGCTCTAGAAGACCTATCCGATAGCATCATGGGCCGATACCAGCAATTTGGCAATATGGGAGATCTGGAGGAACTCATTTTACACCGGCGCCATATCGTCGACTTGGAGTCACCCGGGATCTATCGCATCACTGCCATCGAAAAGCTGGCAGATGCCTTAGTGAACAGGTTCCAGCACTTGGGTAATATGGCAGATATCGAGGAGGCCATTGCCTATTATCGCGAAGGGGTCAATTTTCACAGTTCCGACAGCAGACAGCGCGCCACTTTCCTGGGACATCTAGGCAACGCTCTCTTCGCTCGATTCCAACGCCAAGGAGGAGGCGTCGACCTAGGAGAGGCCATTAGATCTCATCGTGAAGCTCTCATCCTTATTCCTCTCGGAGACCCACGCAGATTTGGTCCTCTCAATAACCTCGCCAATGCCATAACAACACGATTCTGGCATTTGGGTTGCAAGGAAGATCTCACAGAAGCACTGATCCTTCGTCGGGAGGTGCTTCAGCTGTGTGGCCCTGGTCACCCTAGTCGCAGCAGTGCCCTTACAAATCTATCCAACGCCCTCAACACTAATTTCGAGCAGTTTCAAGATGTGGCCGATTTAGAGCAGTCTATTATATACGGTCGCGAAGCGCTGAAGCTACACAAATCTAGCGAACCAAATCATGCCATCTCGCTGAGCAATTTGAGTAGTGTCCTTGCCACTCGCTTCAGACGCTTTGGCATGAAGGCAGACATAGATGAAGCCATTACGTTGCAGCGGGAGGCGCTCGATCGTTGTCCACCCGGGCATGTGCATCGCTCAGGTTGCCTAAACAATTTGGCTGCTGCCGTCACTACACGTCACGAGTCTACTGGCGAGCGTCACGACCTGGAAGAGGCTATCATACACCTCAAAGAAGCCCTCCAAATCGACTCTCCTGGTCACACTGGCTATGTCAAGGTGCTGAACAACCTCGGCAATTCCTACAACCTTCTTTTTGATCACTCTGGCCTGAGCAGCGATCTGGAGCAAGCCGTCGCGTATCACGAAGCAGCTTTGGGATACAGCGTCCCCAACGATCTCGATTACGATATCTGCCTTGATAGCCTCGCGAACTGTGAGCAGAGACGCTTCGAACAGTCGGGCGATGTGAAATATCTGGAGCAAGCGGCCGACTACCACAGGCGAGCGCTTGAAGCGCGCCCCCCTCGCCATCCGCAGAGAGCGCGCTCGCTGAATAATCTGGCCAACATCCTCATCACCAGATACGGACAACTTGGACGAAATGGCGATATAGAGGAAACCATTGCTTGTTGTAGAGAGGCTCTGGACTCACTAGCTGCGGATAATCCAGACCAGGGAGGCCTACTAGGCAACTTAGCCACAGCTTTGCTGGTGCGCTACCGACGGTCTGGCAATCATCTGGATATCGAGGAGGCTACTAGATGCTACCGCACGGCCCTCGGTTTATATCCTGATGGCCATCTTGGCCGTGCTGCCATACTGGGAGCCCTCGGAAATGTGCTTCGCCAGCATTCCAAATCCGAGCCATCGAGGCAAGACTACCTATTTGAGGCCCTTGCGCTTCACCGTGAAGCTCTTAATCTTTGCCCCATCGGCCACCCATCGCGTGCCAATCAATTGAGCAACCTGGGTGCCACCTTCCATTCTCTCTTCGCCCACTTCCATCATCTCAAGGATTTACAGGAAGCCATCAGATTGAAGTCTGCGGCTATTGAACTGTTGGTAGAGGCAAATCCACGGAAAGCTGAGATGCGCCAATCTTTAGCCACCAGTATTCTTGCTCAACCTGATCTTTCACCAGATACCGTTCTCACGGCTCTGGAACTTCTCCAAAGCGCAGCGCACCACGCGAATGCGAGCTCCTTGTCCCGGCTGCATGCCGCATTGAAGTGGGCTTCTGAAGCTCGAATACATAACAGCAACTCCATTGTGACAGCATACTCGACCGCACTTGAATTGCTTGATCGATGTCTCATTTCGCGGCCTACGGTAGAGATGCAGCGAGAGTTTCTGGCCTCCGTAGAGAGTGTGCCGAGATCTCTCGCCTCAGATGCTGCCGCGAGCGCGATTGGTTTTGGGAAATTGGAGCTGGCAATAGAGCTGTTGGAGCAAGGTCGTTCCATCCTGTGGACCAAAATGCGAGGCTATCGGAATCCTTTGGAAGACCTTCGACACAAAAATGCCGAGCTTGCAGAGGAGTTTGAGAATGCCAGTACCCAGCTTGAACAACTCGCATTATCGTCCGAAACAGCTGATATATCGCTGGTAGATCCCCCGACCCAGCAAATATCTCTTGAGAAACAGATGCAAAAACACCGTACACTTTCCGAGCAGCGAGAGCATCTGCTACAAACCATTCGCGGTCTGGACGGCTTTTCAGGATTTCTGCGCGCAGTGCCCTTCGAGACTTTGTTATCTGCAGCATCAGAGGGCCCCCTCATCATCGTCAACATCAGCAGCTACCGATCTGACGCTATCATTCTTTGCGCAGCTAGGCCACCAGTTCTTGTGCCCCTCCCTGAAGTCTCGGCCTCTGAGCTCGTAGACCTCGCCAAGCAGCTCGCTGCAGCACAACTTCCAACAGCAAGCCAACCAGCCAAACGCGTCCTGCCGATTCTGCGCGCGCTGTGGACGGATATTGTCCATCCCATCACCCTTCAGCTAGCAGAGTTGGGTGTCGCATTCGGAAGCCGCATCTGGTGGTGCCCCACCTCGGAGTTATGTGCGCTGCCACTCCATGCCGCAGGCCCTTTTATTCGCGGACAATCGGGCCTGCTGGAAGCATACGTTTCGTCTTATACACCAACAGTCTCAGCACTACTCCGCGCACGACATGGTCTAGTTCACTCGCCGCATGTCCCTCGCTTGCTCGTTATTGGTGAGCCAGGTGATGTGACACTTCCAAGCGTCCAGAAAGAACTTCAGATTGTTCAGCGGCTCGGAGAGGTTGTTGACGTATTCGTTGACGAGCGTACCCAACGTGATCAGGTTATTCAGGGCCTGCGGACGCATGAATGGGCACATTTCGCATGCCACGGGCATCTAGACGCAGAACCTTTCTTATCGTCATTTGAGTTACACGAGGGCCAGCGACTGACATTACTCGCGCTGATGCAAGCAAAGTTACCTAGTGCGGAGCTCGCGGTGCTGTCAGCCTGTCATAGTGCAGCCGGGGACATAATTGGGACACCAGACGAGACAATATCACTCACAGCGGCTCTCTTGTTCTGTGGGTTCAGGAGCGTTGTGGGAACCTTGTTTGCCATGGCAGATGTCGACGGACCGGTGCTCGCTGAACACTTTTATGGGTACATGTTCAGAGAAGGGAATATGGCAGCGAACATCAGAGATTCAGCAAAAGCACTTAACATGGCTACCCTTTTTATGAAGAAGAGTGGGGTCCCTGTGCATAGGTGGATTAAGTTTGTGCATAGTGGTGTTTAGATGAGTCCCGAGTTTCGTCAGTGGAAGTTGGAACCAGTAGACTAAGACAATATTTAGCTATCACTAGATCTGTTTCTTGATTCTTTTGCCGGTTATACTATTTTTCCTTGAATAAAGACAGAGTTGAAGAGCGCGTTTAGTTAGATTCCAGTGTCCGAAATCGATGCTCCTGCCACCGGCCCGTGCCAGATTCGAAGGTGTGAAGTAAATCGGCCAAGCCCGAGGCTCCGGAGTCCGACTCCGATGCGTTTGTGCAACAAGAAGTATTCTCAACACTCCCTATGACCTGGGCAGTGCCCTAACTATACCTGCTTGGAGACGGTTTTGAAAGCGGCGAGCCTCGCTCGTATGACCTGGGCAGTGCCCTAACTATACCTGCTTGGAGACGGATTTGAGAGCGGCGAGCCTCGCTCGTATGACCTGGGCAGTGCCCTGACTATACCTGCTTGGAGACGGTTTTGAAAGCGGCGAGCCTCGCTCGTATGACCTGGGCAGTGCCCTAACTATACTTGCCTGGAGACGGATTCGAGAGCGGCGAGCCTAGCTCGTATGATCTGGGCAGTGCCCCCACTATGCGGGCCCTGACACTGTTTCGCGAGCCTCGCTCGTGTGGTCTGAGACAAGTGCTTAGCTACGCATGCTTGGACATGGCTTCCGAAGCCTCGCTCGTACTGGACCTCGAAACTCGACATAGCACTCAAATAGGGGGGCATTCAGATAGGGGGACGTTGGCGCCAATGATTTTACCTTGCTGTGACTCATGACTCTTGCGCTGCCCGAAGGAGCTTGGATAACGACACAAGTGCGCGCTGCGCACTGGGAGCTCGAGGGCTCGATAATACGTTCACTTCCCCCCCTTTCCCCCCAAAAAACGAAGACCGTCGCTCCTTTTCACATGCGCATAGACAGATGGCTGTGTCAAACGCTCCGGGATTCCGGGGGCGCAAAAAGGGTGACCCGTGAGATTCACAATATTAATCGTCGTCGAGGTGCCAAGTACTTGATCCTTGTATGAATAATGCCAATTTAAATATTGGACAATATTCTCGACTGTATCTGATTGAGACGCACCTTTAAATCTACATAGGTGTTACTCTCACCAAGCTAACGGCCTTTTATTTGTAGCATTGCTTATGTGTATGGTCTGATACTGGTGGACCCGTTGAAATGATACGGATATCCCCGTGCAGATGTCACATATAGGCCCGAGGGCGCGAGTCTGGCCAATTCGTGATAACCTTCGGATCCCGGCCGTTCCGGAATGGGACCTTTGCCGCGTACATATCCTATCCTATCCTATCCTCAACTATTCTCAATCTCTGCACCTTGAAGTTGATCTTCCATCCGCCCACTACAACACCCAGACTATACGGCCATATACTCGATATTCGCAGGACGAACGTCTTCTAGAGAAAACACAACCTACTTCTGACTGACGCAAACACTTCTTCGCACCGGTACCAACAATTTATCTTTATGTCCAACTACTCCCATTCCAAGTCCAGGCCGTCCAGGCCGGTGTATAACCATCAGTCGTTAGGGAACCAGAGCCGAAAACTGGAACACCTAGCTCTACGTGTAGTGGCCGCCACTGAACCTCCCATCTCCGAGATACAGGTCACTTTCCGAACGCATCTTAGTTCCGAAACTATTCCCGCTGATAAGGACGTCCCCAATGCGAAAGACATTCGCGCTGTCCAACTTGCATTACTCGCATCTGGTGTTTTGGCAGCTTGTGGATTCCATTCTGTGGAAGCAAGTAACTCGGCTATGGGATCGTGTCTGCTGAAAGCTTGGCCGGGGATATGGAGTTGGTTGAAATTCCTTGACGAGAAGTGTTGTCAGAGAACGAAGTTTGGGGATACGATAAAGTCTCACGCGCTCCTGGTAATCCCTGGGATTATCCACAACATTACACGTCCGGAGGCGGTCCAGCGACAAACAGCGTCTATGCCAGCCATGACCAACATGAAGACGAGATATGCGAAGATGGGGAGTCACCCCCAAACTAAGGCAGCGTCTGGCTTGGCGATAAACGCGGCATGTTGGGATTCAAGGAATGAACGTCACCCTGAAACCAAGAATCCGCTCGGTAGGGCGCAAGGCGATGTCCCTGCGGATACGAACGCTCAGGCAACTGTCAAGATGTTGGATGATCTACTGGCAGGGCAGTCATTTGATCTCGAGGTAGCCCGTAAATGCATCTCGAGCGTCAGCAAGATGACCAGGCTTGCAAGCAGCTCCCCACAACGCAAACGCACTATGCTCGATCAGGGTATCATTCCTGCGACGGTGAAGACTCTTCTGTGGCTAGAGAAGAACGGCTCAGCGGCGCCAGCGCATCAAGATATGGCTTCTCAGTGTGTGCGCATGTGCTACGATATGCTGTGGGATGTATTGGTCATAAAGCTTGCATGCACTGGAGCTTCGTGGGTAATTCAAGCGCTGGACGCTGGGCTGCTTCTGGCAATCACGAAGTCGGCTCTCCGAAATGGCTCCATTGGCAAGAATATTTCCTCGCGGTGCTCGCAGCTTCTCTACGTCGTCGCGCTGCAACTCATGTACAAGTCAGTTGTCCGCTCTGCGGCCAAGGCACTCGCAAAAGTGGACGAATCGAGCTTAGACATCACCTCTGAAAGTTTTCTATTCGATGCATGGGATCAATTCAAGACGCTTTCTCAAAAACGAATCGCTACGAAGAAACGTATGGAACAAGATCAGTGTGATCATGGGTGTAATCTCCCGAGTGTACGTCTCCTTTGGTAGCCTACACGTGAATCATGCTGAACATGTGCAGTGCTCCGTAATGGTCAAGAGAGACGAGTTGCTGAGTTGCGGCGGCTGTCTCTCTGCAACCTATTGCAGCAAACCTTGTCAGCGGACGCACTGGGCTACTCATAAAGCACAATGCAAAGAGAGTCGGGGAGTAACCCAAAGTAAGCAGTATATCGGCACTCGTCCACAAGCACTGACCTTACCCATTCTAGATGGGGATGTGACGCCATTGACTCCTGGAGAGCACAACTTCATTGGACGCATCGCTTTTGACGATATCCATAATAATATCAACGCTCTCGTAGCGTACGTGAAGGCATGTCAGGAGCACCGGGGCTCGGAACTCGCTTTCAGCTTGAACTACGCCACAATTCCTATGGAAATTACCGTTGTTCCGATAGGCGAGATGCATACTAAGGTGCAATGCCACATCGATGGATTGGATGAGAAGAATCAACAAGGCGATAGCAAAGCCAACATCATAGCGGAGGCAGTCACGGTCAGAGGGGGTGCTTTGTCTATAGCAGTATTCCGTATGTACCTACCGATGCTAAAGATCCTCTCAACGTTGTAATCGCAGTTGAATACCAGTCTATCCGACCTCGTTGGTGGCAGCAGAATGCAATTACTTTCCCAGGCTCAGTAGCAATTCGAAACTTGCGTTCAATTATACAACATCAAATTAATCTGAATCCGCACTAGTACTGGGACTGGGTACAACCACTGGAGATTTGTATCCGTACCGAAGCGCTTCGACCGTCATGCGCACAGTCGCGCCCAGCCTCCCTTGCTCTTGCTCCTGATCCTCCCCATCGGCATACCCAAGGCCCACGCCCTTCGCTACGCGCTTCACCTCGGTATCCTCCCGGCCCCACGTCCCCTCCTCCTTTCGTGTCCTCCACCAGCTTTCCGCCTGCTCGCGTAGTGCTGGGTCTCGCACAATGGCGGCACGCAGGAGGGGTGCCAGGTGCGCGCGGGTCAGAAGATGCTCCATTGTTGAGAGCGTACTTGGGAGGGTCTTCAGCGGGTGCTGGGCGGCAGGTATTGGGGGCGCGGCGAATATGGAAGGGAAGAAGCGTGGCAGAAGCGGGAAGAAGTGCGGTAGCATAGGGAGAAGGAGGAGCACAAGAGGTAGGGCCAAGAAGAGTAGGTGGCGAGCCGTCCAGAGGTTGTCGTGCCACTGAGAAGAGTTGAAGGCGTCGATTGAGCATCGATGGGAGCCGAGTGGATCAAAAGACACACCATGAATGTTGCCTGACCATTTCGGCCCACCTCAACGCGTCCGTTGAGTGCGTACCACGCCTCTGCGGCCGCAGCTACCACTAATAGTGCGAGTGCCCACGCTCGCACCAGCCCGCTGGCAAGAAAGCCGACTATTGCGGCCTCACGCATGTACGCCAGAAGCGGCACCGGGAGGGCGAACAGCGCGTACGAACTGGGGGTTACGCAGTGCACGCAGGCTAATGCTTCATGTCCAAGCCTAAATGACGATATCAGGTGTAAGTTAGATCAATTTGTGCATGAACAAGGTGGCGGCACACACCGAACATATATTGCGCGCGCGTCGAAGGACGCGAGCTTGGCTATGAGAGTCTCCAGATGCTCGGGCAACGAGCCTATGGTTGTAAGCTCCGCCTCTCCAAGGGGTCTACCAAGTGCGTGTGCGAAGAGTAATGCGCGAATGTGTTCAACAGGAAGCGTGAGCGGGATGCGAAGTGCAGAGAAGATATTCGGCGGTCGTTGAAGAAGAAGAGTGTAAACGATGAAGAGGGTATGTCCGAGCACAAGCAGAAAGGGGAACGTTGAGAGAGGCAGCTTTCGGGAGAGGTACCAGGAGGAGCCTAAGACTCCGAGGGCGGTGAGGAGGAAGGTGTCGACCGGGGCGCTGATCATGGGCGTTGCGGAGCAGGTTACATCACCGGTACCGTGCGTCCTCGACTGATGCTCTCACTCAGCTGATCAGACTAATCGCAACATCTCAAACGCCCTGGGGCTTAACGCGTAACCATTGATAAGATAAATCATATGACTTTGAGATCTTAAAAAGCAGCTCTCAGTGTACACAATACGGTGGAGAGCCCTACCTTATAGATTCGGTTCTGAAGCGCAATTTTCCGGTGTAGTTCTGAGCCTATTTATTCTATCAGAAACAAAACTATCAAGAGCGTAGAGATATAAATCTGCATCGAGAAAATAGGAGACGCTACACAGATATCTCGACCAGCTTGAGTCGCGGTGCACGTGTAGGTATCATAAACCGTCAGATAGACATCATGTTCCCTCTCATTGTCAGAGCCTCTGTGATCATGACACCCTTAGTACACCTTTATCACCACCTTGTGAGTGTTTGTGAAAAAAATTCTCATCCGTGAAGTCGCTGTCCTCTTCCAGTTGGAACTCCAGCCGGGAACGCAGCGCGTCAAGCGGAATAACGCTGATATTCACAGGAATCTCTGGGTAGCCCAAACTGAAAGCAAGTTCTAAATGAGAACGCCGCCGGCTGGCAACAAAAAACGCTCTCAAGGCATCCGAATATCGTCCCGAACGATGAGTCCCAAATGCCCTTCCGGCTCCAGGGAGGTCCCGCCTCCTCTTAGCATGTCGCTGTTTCGTCTCACCCACGGCCGGTGTGGATATGACTTGTCGCTGAACAGACTCCTACCATGACATATTTCGAGCATCGATGGGATCGCAGCAAGAACCTGAGCTTTAACTCCCTCACTAAAGTTGGATTTATGGCAGCAGTTCTGTTCGAGGAACTGTGGCCATCACCAAATTCCCGGCTAAGATTTTACCAGACACGGATACAAGTCCTCTCCTGTTCCCATGATAAAGTGGGATTCACAAGATGACAAAACGAGAGCACAACTTAGCGCGAGCTGGACGGCGGGGTTGTCTTGTGCGCTTTCGGTGTTTGCATTGGCGGGCAGAGTCCTAGAGCTCAAATGAGCATGAAGAGCCTTCTCGATCTCAGCAGCAGGAGGCTTCATAGACGTCCTAATGCGCTCAGTGAGCTCGTTTAAGCTCTGCTGTAGATAGGCTGGCCCGGTTGGCTTGGACTTGGCGTCAAAATGGGGTGGCATCGCGGATCGCAGAAGACAAAGAAGCTGTTGGCCCAAGGTGAATCCGATGCTTTATTGTTGTGGGAGCCTTCGGTTAGCGAAGGTAAGATTGGCGGCGGTATAGTAGGCAGAATGCAGGGATTGGGAGTGGAAGGTCAACTTCAATGGTTTCAAAAAGGCGCCCAATGTCTTCGCCGCAACTAAACGGCGCACGCGCACGTGGCCGTGTCGGAGCTCGAATGCTCGTCCCTGTGCGAGGGATGCTGCCCAGTCTCATCTTGTGACGCCCGTATGAATTGAGCCTTAATACCAGTATATCAGTTTCTTCTAGCCATAGGGATAATTGATGAGGCTGTTTTATTGCTGGCAAAATGGAAGGAAGCAGAGTTTATACGTGCTTCAACCCAAGTACTAAAGACAGATTACATTCAAACAAAAGAGCGTAAGGTATACAATCATACTTGTACCAACAGAAGTCCATATCTCATCATGGAGAGTATCAAGTCCAAACCGAGTCTCCCCACTCATTAAATGTTGCACTCATAAATTTTTTTAATAATCCGTCAGAAGAGCAGTGAGAGCGCCACTGTGAGTCCCGTAAAGCCTGCAAAGACTCCTGACCCAATTGCCAATTTCGACGCTCCATTTTTGGACCCCGATGTGCCCGTTGCGGTGGAGGTGGGCGCAGAGCTACCGCCGGATGCCTTGCTCGTGCTGGCCCCCGCTGAACCAGTAGATGATGCCTGTTTACAGACAATTTGGTCAGATACCAAGGCATCTGTTTGCCGTATTACGTGACTTACCGAAGATGCAGAGGTCGTTCCAAATAGCTGAGCCGATGAGTAGGTCACGCAGTTGGAGGACGCGGGGACGCGCGGTTGCCAGGGGAGTGTGGTGTCGGGTGCTAACGACTGCGGCTCTGACCAGGTGTATGCTATGGATTGTCATCAATCTAGCATCCGAAAAAAATATAGGATTAGATAAGAGGAAGAAATTGCACTTACTCTGTCCAGCAGAGGTGTAGACTCCAACAACATCTTGCAGTTCGCCTTCGCAGCTTGTAAATTCGTTTTTTGTGTACGCGGCGGGCATGTTATAAGCGCAGCCGATAAGATCATAATTGCTGTTGCAGGTCATCAGCCGAGGCGAGTCCGATGATTTATTATTGGTGCTTACTTGAGGCAGTAGTTGGGAGAAGTTACTTTTGGATCGCACAGCTTGATGCAAAATTGTCCTGAGCCTACGAAGCTATTCATGCGGTAAGCGAATGGGGTCACGAGTGATTGCTCGGGCCTCACTTGTTCCAGCTGCTGACTTGAATGAGAGTAGTGTTGTCGCCCGACGGCATGCCAGACGAGTACACCAGCCCACCAACAGGATTTCCAAGCTATCATACGAACACTCATATTAGCACCGAATACGAGGAGGAGGCAACCAGGCTCACTTTATCGTCACCATGGGGGTCCAGCTCTCCTCCGGTGTCGTCCGGCGTCAGCCCAATCGTGGTTTGATCAAACCATCCTGTTATTTGGATATACCCGCTCGTTCTCATGAACTAGACATATCCATGAACATCAGTTCTATCGAGCAGTGTTTGAGCGAATCAAATTCACCTGAGCCGCCGTGATGGCTCCTGGTGGCAGAAGGCGAGTGCCGCGCCCTGCCTTGGTGCAATATGCGACAGTCGCCGCCTCCACGTCCCCGATGGTCGAGTCGTTTGTAGGCGCGCCCCATATGCAAAAGTCGGCCTGTCGTTATATTGAGACCCCCGCATGCTGCACATTTTATGCGGCTGCGACTCACCAGGTCGTTGACAACCATCGTCTGGCACTGCGAGGTCGGGCCCTCCGTAGTCGCATTGCACTGGTTGTATCCCGATTGGGGACCGCGGCCGATGGGATATGGGTTGACCTGGTACGGGAGCGCGCTGTACGGGTAGTTGTAGTCCGTCAGCGGCAAGGGCGATGTGGTCTCATACGTCGTCGCGCGCTGAGCTATGTGCGGTGGGGGTGTGCGGGCGGCGGGCGGAGATTGGGTGATGGTGGCCGGATTTTCCGAGGCGAGGGTCCCAGTGAGCAGAAGAAGCACGCCCACGAGATACGACGAGGAGGGCATTAGAACGGGAAATTAGGGTGGGTGAGTGGGTGGTGGGGACAACTTCGTTGTACTCGCAGCTGTACTTATGAGCGCGGTCCGCCGATCGCGCCAGCGGAGCGCGGGTCTTCGTCCCCATTTATCGCGAGGCGGTGCATAACGGACTTGCTGTCCCGCATATGCTGAACAAATCACAAGGCTTCGGGCTCGAAGTGGCAGCGATGAGAATTTGGAAGGCTATGAATTCAAATTTTGTGGGCAAACTCTGGCAACTTGATTATGTCCACACAGCAGATGCGTAACGAGTCACTGGTCATTTCGGTAATCCTTCAGGCCGGACCACGCGTACGATGGCACGCTACCCCAGCCCTGGTACCGCAGGGTGCCCGCGCACCCAGACAATTGATTGCATGTACAACTGGCCCATTCGCAAATCCCTGACACGACCTCACCGGTACCATGACGTCTGTGATGTGCCTAAGCCTCCTGCCAGTCATGAGTTAGCAGACACGTTCGATTGAAGAACACCTGATTGGATCTCTTAGACATCATAGACCCGTTTTGTTTCATCAAAAAAAACTCATTCCGGAGAAAGATTGGCAAGACGGAGGTGTATAGCGGTGGTGTTCCAGGGCAAGCAGTAGCGTAAACGTAAAATGTGATTTAGACATTAGCTATCGGAGTTCAAACAATTCCGGCCCGGCCCGACGGTGCGGATTCTTTCAGGTGGCCAGCCTTTGGGGGCTCCCGTCGCTGCAGCTTATTTCGCATAAGATGAGATGTACAAATGAAATCGAGACACGCGACTCTCGAGTTGCTATCGAGACTTTGAAATAGCAAGGTTTGTCAGCTACCCAGGTGGATAAGAAGGAGGCGCGCCACGAACTGGACATTCGAACTCCGATGCGATCACATGGACCATTTAGCTCAGCGGCCGCTCCCAGTTTCCACCCAAGCTGAATCGTTGATCCAGCACCCTGTAGCATTCCACCTATCCCGCCGCTTATCTTATCATCGCCAGGCGAAAGGTGCTCCTAGCCTAACCTCTCTGTACCCTACGACGCATCGATGCCACCTCATTTTAACACTAAGTCCAAGCCGACTGGACCTATTCATACGATCAAATCGGTCGAAAGCCTACAGCAGGGTCTACATGAACTCGCCGAACATATTAGGACTGCTACGAAACCTCCTGTTGCCGAGATCGAAAAAGCTCTACAAACCCATCTCAGCTCCAAGTCTCTTCCTGCCAATACATCCATCCCAAGCGCAAAAGATAAGCGCGCCGTCCAGCTCGCGCTAAGTAGCGCTCTGGTTCTAAAGTCCTGCGAATCCTACTTTATCATGGGAACAGGAGATACTTTACACCCGTCTCTGGTAAAAGCGTGGCCAGGAATTTGGAGATGGTTGCAGTTCCTCGACGAGAACTGCTGCCAGGACGTGAAGTTCGGCGATGAACTCAAGGCTGAGGCTCTTACCGCAATACCATCGATACTCGAAATCATGTCATGGTCGGAGACTGTTCAGCGACAGGTGATTTCCACGCCGGCCGTATGCGAGATGAAGAAGAGGTATGCTAGGGGGATGCAGGAGCTCCCTGGAGCTGGAAGGGCATTTGCGGCGGTGCAAGCTGAAACTTTGAAGACTTCCAAGGACAGCGCCGTTCATACTATCGAACTGTTGAACTTCCTCCTGGTAGAGCAATCATTCGACTTCGAGGCAGTTGACAAGTGTATACCATCCCTCAGCGACCTGACCAAGTCATTATTCAGCCTGCCGAAATCCTGCGGACGTGCTATGCTTGATCAGGGTCTGGTACCCTCTATAGTAAAGGCACTCTTTTGGCTTGAGAAACACCATCCTGCGAGGCTTGCGGAAGAGAATTCAGCTCGAAAATGTGTGTTTATGTGTCTTGAAACGCTCGATGCGTCGCTTAGAGGCAGCGGAATTCCGTGGATCAACCAGGCGCTAGACACCGGTCTCCTCCGTGCAATTTTGGAACCAGCTCTTCGAAAAGCGCACGGGGTCCAACCAATCACTGATCTATGCACAAATATTCTGAATACCATCTCTCAACAGCTCGTATACAAGTCAGTTGTCCGTTCTGCGGCGAAAGCGCTGGGGAAAATGGATCATGAGGGTGCCTACGCCTACTCGGAAAATCCTATCTGGAAGACGTGGAGTCAGTTCAAGGAACTCGTGCAGAAACGCAACGCTCTCAAGCAGACCATGGAAAGGTACTCGACTAAGCATGAGTGCCATCGCAAACATGTACGCGCTTGTTTGGGACTTTATGAGAAGTCCACTGACCACTATATGTAGTGCTCCACTAGAGTCGAACTCAATCTGCTTTGCTGTAGTGGTTGCTTCTCTGCCAGCTACTGTTCTAAAGAATGCCAAAAGATGGATTGGCCGACCCACAAATCATGGTGCAAGGAAGATCAAAGAATCATTCGTGGTAAGTAGCTGTCATCAGTCTCTCGCCATCGAAGTTCACATCTTCTTACCTTCTTTTTGTCTATTCTGCAGAGGCTGGATGCACTCCGTTGACTCCCGGAGAAACGAATTTCATGGGGTTGATTGTGCGGGACGATGTCCAAATGAACCCGGAGGCCTTCAAAGCATTTTTCATCGCCTGCCAGGGGCACCCCGCTTCCGAGCTCGCTTTCAGCCTGGACTACACACAGGTTCCTGTGTGTATCAGCGTTGTCCCGCTACACACGCTGCGTTCCCGGTCGCAGTTCCAAAATGACAGCGACTTCATAGCTGATGTCGTGCAGAGACATTCGCGCAGCGATGAGACGATGGTAGCAGAGGCTGTTACGCTGAGAGGGGACATGATGTCTTGCGGAGTGTTTGGAATACCTACCCCGCGACTGGTTATGTTACCTGTATAGTGTCTCCATTTGTCTATTCACCAATGTATCCCT